>JAAAYG020018089.1:0-13720 GCA_009936455.2 Tomocerus minor
TTCCTTGTCTGCTAAGAGCTGTATTGAGTGTAGCAGCGTAGTGTTACACTATTAACTATAACTAATAACCCCTAGCTCAATCTCAATACATATTAACATGGTTATATAAGTAGTAGCAACGTAAATAGACCAAGATGAAAAGCTTAAGAGACATTGACAGTTCAAGAAAAGTTCTTTCCTCTGGTTTCCCTCTCTCTCTCTCTCCCATCGAATTTTAATATAGGATGGATGTGTAATATTCTAAAGCAAATATAGTTGTGTAAGATGAGAAAGTATGCATTTGAGCTGACACTATTGAATGTATACACTTTGGGGAGTGGAGACAAATCGACCATAATGGCAGAAGACTTTAACTTGCATTGCATGTTTTGGACAGACGACAGCAGCCAAGCCATAGCAAACCGAGTAAAGCCCAGGCAGGACAGCCATCAGCCGCACTAAACCACAGCTAAAGCAGAGGGGATCACTTTAGAAGAGCTTTCTACTTAAAAGAACCCAAAAGGTAAAGAACATCTCTCTCTGCAGTACTCACACTCTCTCTCCACTGCAACATTCTATAGAAACAGCATTGCATAAATGCTACAGACTACTACACCAGAGAGTTTCATTCTGTTGTTGTGTATGACATTCGTTCGCACGATGCATACTTTTAGCAGACCACACAACAAATTCATAAGCCTTCCTTTCCCCATCTACACACACTAAGAATACAATAGTCACAGTTGACAGTAGCGACGAAAAATAAATTGGCTAGCCGAGTTCCAACGTATATCCTACTATAAATGCATTACGTAATTTCGGCTTGTCCATCATCTAATACTGCTACAGTACCTATAAATAAATATAGATTGTGGGAAACTGCAGTTAGGAATCCACTGTATGTAGCAGGGACATAGTTAGTTTAGCTAGTGTGTGTATTAACCATTCTTATTGTACTTTAATATACCTACGTTGGAATAGGGACATTTTAGATAGATGTGTGCTCTTCTTATTATAGTGACATGTATATATAGACAGAAAAGAATACACTTACTACACATGCATGGATAGTTATCTGTTTGAAGGAGTGTGTTACGAATTGAGTGAGCAGTGAATCTATGTATGCATGTAGTGTAGTAGTCAAGTCACATGAAAATTGAGAGAAACTACCTTGACAGCTCCAGTTCGTTATGAACTGCTTTTCTTACAGTACGAGACAAGTATCGATCGCAATTCTAAACTTGGAGTGAATAAAGATGTGCTCCTCACATTATCATCCTTTGGCATCTCCAAAGCCAAACCAAGGCAGCTCTTTGAGCTCATTTCTTTCTACGAGGAGAACTTTATATTGACTATACTTGAGCACCTTATCCTTTCTCCCTATAATAAGCTAACACTCAATACGTAGAATTGGGTGTTACAACTACTACGACCCCATAGTGAAGTCCACAGTCATTCTCCTATGCTTCACAGTATCCATTGACTGCCTACGCACATACTTCCTATTCAGAATCTGCTAATTCCATGAAATGTTTTTCTGAATAGGGCGCGGAATGCGGTACTCACTAATTATTGCCTGGTGTATTAATGCCTGGTGGGTAGTGGGAGTGGTTAGTAGTAGTACGGTAATCTGGTGATCTGTATAGTATTTCATAATTACCGACAAACTAATTATATGAAGGAATCAAACCGTAGAAATACTCTTTAATCAACGCTACAAAGCTAAAAATGTAGTCACTATAATAAATCTGAAATCACAAGCATGGTAATAGTAAATAGTGTTCCACGTTCCACAACGAAGGCGAAGCTATCAAAACATTTTAACTAGAGTTTTAGTTCTAGTAATTTTAGCCAAGCAAAATGACAAGTTCTTTTATTTTTTGACATGATTTTGGGTTTCTAGTGATTTTTAAATTCAGAATATTTTTTTCCTGTGCAGTGAGGTTTAAGGGTCAAAACTTCAACAGATTCTAACTCATCTCACTCACAACATAATAATGACCGTGCGTATTGACTGAACTTCATAGCTAACGGTGCGGTAATACAAAGTAATAATGTATTTTTCTTTGATTATATTAGAACTGCGGTGGCGGTAAGTCTTTTTTCTGTTTAAAGTGTGAGAGAAGTAGCAGGACGTAGTATTAGGTACAGGTTTTTGATGTACTTTTGTGCAGTGTAGTGTGGTGCAATAGAAGGGAGTAAGAACCTCCTTTTTGATGTTATAGGGTAGACAGAAGAAAGTATAGGTAGCTACTACACAAAGAAAATAAGTTGATAATAGAAAGTATATAAAGCCTCTGGTGCAATGTATTAGAGTTTTGGATGAGATATCGCATGAGCTTGAGTTTAAATACGTTCTGAAGTGTACATCTTCACTTAGTTGTGAGGAAGGCTCTCAAAGCTTCGTATAAGTTCAATGCAACCTACTTCTGTATTTTCCAATGTCGAAATTTATGTGTCGCTCGGCACACATAGGTATGCTATAGTGAATTGAACTTGCACACACGATTTAGATAAACTATAGAGTACTAGAAATGCAGGAAGTGAAGCTGAAAGGCCGACTGCAATGTGATACAGATAGAATATAATATATACTCTCTTCGATTCCCCTTCTCATGATCTTTCTTCACATTTTAGATTTTTTTTCCTGTTAAATCTCCTTGAGAAGATAAGATAGATATATGGTTGAAACAAGGGAAATACAATGAATAAATACATACTCCATCCCTTCACAGTCTGAAACAATAATAAATTTAGACACTAGCGATTTAGTTGGATATGAAAAACATAGTAGTATGCATTGATGTCAAGTAGGTAGAGATTCTCTATTATAAAACAAGTCGTCTGCCATTTTAAGTAGTATAAGTATTGGGTTAGAGTTAAGTGCATTATTTCAGTGAGTGGAAACGAGAGAGTCCCTATAGAAGAGCATTCTGGCTCTGTGTATTTCAGTGGGTATTATTTGGTTTGAGATAGAAGAGAAAGTGTGGCGCTTTCCCTTTTTGCTTCGCTTTCTCTCTCGTGAGCAAAGAATTCAACTTTCTGTCAATCCAGTTGAAGACAAAGAAGTAGAGAGATAGAGTTCTGTAGCAAGAGCTTTGTCCTTTACTATTATTACATCCTCGCAGTCTTAAACTATATAGAGACTAGAGAGAAAGTGAGAGGAGAAAATAGTTGTTTTGTATCTACAGCTATCTATGTATTAGCCGTTATATTATAATATAATATAAGAACTATATTTGGAGTAAGAAAGAGACAAAGTGAAAAGTAGCTACACGGAAACATAAATATACGTTCGATATTGGTAGAAAAACAATTATTCATTTCGTTTCATTCTCTTTGTGACTGGTTTGAAAGGAAAATGAAAATGAAAATGACAGAGAGAAAGAGAGTTGCCTGTAAGAAGGATTTAAGGGCTCAGATTGAATTGCAGTGGCACAACTGAACCGGCTTTGTCCACAATCCTGTCTACTTTTGTGCATATCCTGGATCCCCTCCTTCTTTTCTCCTCTTTTAGCCGACATCAACATCTACTTATAGAATAAACGATCGGATCTCACTCCGCCAAGGCACATTCTCTAAGTACATAAAGTATCCTGGAGAGAGATACACTTGACATTCTTTTCCCGTCCTAAATATGCTCGTCTTCTATCCCTAGCCAAAGCAAAGGAAAGTTTAGTCGGCTGCCTCCCACTACTTACTACTTCTTCTGTATTGAGTGAGTATTAAATTTAGCATGTCCATAGAGCAGAGGGAAACAGTTTAGTTGAGTCTCTTTAGGACAACTCAACTTAGTCACTCTGAGTTGAACTTTAGCTAACGTAGCAAACAAGATTGAAGACAAACCAAACCACAAAGACTTAGTTCTTCCTAGAGTTAAATTGAAGTTTGTAGCCATGCAATTGCACGAATCAGTTTAGATGACTTGAGTGAGAAAACAAAGTGGGATGAATCGGCTTGGATTCCGCCGATGCAAAACTTAACTTAGTTACTCGATAGGAAATTGTGTGGAGCTAAGACAATCCCTTGTCACATTGCAGACACAAACGGAACTTTTCTCTGAGCCAAAGAAACTTAATACAACTCTCTAATACACAGCACAAACAACAATACCTATTTCAAAAGAACTCAAACAGAACATCTTTCCTCCCTTTCACTTTCCCTTCAACTCGATCAACACACCACTTGCATATTTTTATTTCCACATCACTAAAAGCAACTTACATTTCCACAGCTTCTGCTATTTCTATGTAGTTAATACTTAAAAATCCTCTGTCGATCATGAATTTCTCATTTTTTTCAAGTTTTCTTGTAAGAATGAACGTGCATACTTACTTTGCATCATTATATACATGGATATAAGGGCTAAGTTATTCTAAACTGCTTTGTTTTTGGGAATTCAAGTGAATGAACTGAGAAAGGCAATGGGGAAAACTCTTCAAAGGGTTTAGTTTTAAGTAAAATACTTCAAGGGCTTTGCGCTACAGATATACGTACTTAGATTCTAGAGATCTAACTACTTTTTGGCCTCGTAGTGTTAACTTGGCTTGATGAAACTTGGCTGAGCTTCAATAGGTTTCCCTATTCATTTTCATAGTGACTAAATGAAAATTCAAGGAAACACACGTATTATAGTTAGTCCTGCATTTCGCCAGAAAACTATGTGAAATGTCAATGTACGGCTTCACACTTCACATCAGAGTCTATTGTTTTTAAGAAATTTGACTCTTTCTAAGAAATAATACATTCTTTGGAAAAGTTTTCGGTTTATACATCATAAAATGCCTTTTCTCATGTCATCGACACTGCTTGCATATCATATGAGCAACCAAGCACTGCCAAACTGACAACAAAGGCTGAAGCCATGCAGATTTGCTTTCAAAATATCGTATGGACCAAGGGATTATAAACTACTACGTAGCAACGTCGTACAGATGTAAGAAGCTATGATTACTTACAAACTAGTGATGGTGACTTTGGTGACTGCATATAAGGAAACTCGATCGGATCCAATCCAAACTACAACTAATATTTTATTGCATACTTCCACTCTTTTCAAAGATTTACAATTTCCATGTAGGTAAAGAAGTCAAGTCAGACATAAACGACAAGATAAACAAAACAAACACTTGTTCACGAGCTCAATCAGTCACACGACATTGTCAGAGCCTTTTATTGCCAGCCTGTAGATATTTCCTTCAAAGTTGGACGTAAGAAAATGAATAGTTGCTTCAATTCGCCTTAGTCGTACGACAACTCTATTTGAACAGGAAGCTTGCACAATAGAAACTTTTCAGGGAAAAATAAACTACTTAGTTTATCCATTTCCACTTTTGTAATCAAATTTACACTTGTAGTTTTTTAATTACATGGAGATTGAAAGACTGCCTGAGTCGAAGGAAAATAAAGGGATTGCTTAAAAGAGTCTACTGACGCTTTTTAATATCCCAAGACAAATACCATAACATAGTCGACTACAGCTACAGTCTCATAGATGAAAACTAAATACAAGAATGTTCAACATGCGTTGCTACACGTGCTACTAAATTAGAACTTCCAAGACACAACACCAAAGATTTCCTCACAGCTTTCCATCTCCCACGTATTATCCGAATTGCAGTGCAATTCATTACGTAAGATCCATGAACGAACGGACTGTAAAACAATCCAGACGGTGAGTAGCTATGCTACGATTATATATTCATATATAAATAAATTACATGTATATATGAAGTTATATATAAGTTACAAAGTATTTACAGTCTCGTCTCTTAGCTTCAAATCACGATTTCTTGTGAATTGTGTTCTGAGTTACTGTAAACAGCAGCTTTTCCCCTTCTTAGTGTTCTTAGTATATACAACGAAGTATTTTTCCTATCTGTGCCTTAGTTTTTAACATGAATAAATCTTCTTCTTTCGTCCACAATTACGAAGATAATAGCTTCTGTGCATCCCAAGATTCTTTAATTCTTGTTTGTTTATGTAAGAATTGAGAATGGGTGTAAGTAATAGACATTGTCTTTGATTTAAGCAAGTCCCTTTTCAAAATACACTCCTAGTTTCCATTTTATAATATTCCTAATACTAATATAAATGCGAGAGGTAGTTTGAAAGTATCTTACATTAGAAAATCTTTTGGTAATACCCTGCTGTAGACTGTGCATAGGGCAGAACTGATAGGCTAAGGTAAGAAACATACTAATATTATTATAGATTATTACGAGGCTGAAGTGAAGGGTTGAGTGGAGTATTCTACATGTAACAGTTAAAGAAGTACGTGTAAGTGCACTTGATGAATCGGAGTTGACTTAACTCGCTTGAAGTTCAGTCGTTCCGTTGCAGAGAGCAGAGTTGAGTTGGTGATGAGATGAGCGGAAAAGAGATGAGAAATGGCCGTGCTCTTGATTGCTCACAGATTTAATGCCTCCCTCGTGAAGTACAATTTGATTACATGAAAGGCTGACTAGCTAGCTACAGAGCCTAAACTAACTAAAACCAAATCAGCCCTTCTGCTAAATGAGAAACTCTTTTCTATTTATCTGTCTAGTGTAAAGTGCAAAGTTGTTACGTGGCTTGTCTGATCTGGTCGCTTTTAGAAGTGTCTGTCTGTATACATACATACATTCAGTACCTGCCCCGCCTACGTAGCTGAAATGCAATTCCACCATACTCCTACATAGAGTAGACGTATAGAGTTTCAAAATTTAATTTGATAATCAAATGCATTTTAAATTACATCTAGGAATAGGTGAACAGTGTTTTGGTTTCATTTTCATTTATTTTTGACAGAGAGGATGAGACAGAGGATGAAATGACACACGGACAAAATAAAATGCCTAGCCTCCCAGCCATACCCGCTTACGCGTACCACTCAAATCAGACACCATTAAATACAAAAGAACAAAAGATTTTGTTACTGTAGGATATTTTACTACATGGTATGTTGGCTCTTTGTTGTAGCATTGTCTCTGTCTCCTTTCTAGTTCAGTTCAGGTCAGGACACGTGCAGGCCCCATTATTATGCTCAATATATTTAGTAAAACAAATGTGTAAAACGAAAAGCTGACATCGTATAGGAGAGAAAAGCTAAAAGCTCATTTTCCATTTTCTCCCAATAAAATACAATGCAGAGAAAAGTGAGGGGACGTCGACGTAGCTAGATCACTGTATATATTCACGAGAACCACACTCTCTAACAGAAATAATAGAGTTTGTGATGAACAAAGCTGAAAGGTTGCATATTACGGATGCACCAGTCCTAGGAACAACAACAGAGAGAGATAGGCAGAACGATATGCCTTGATTTGATGATAGGAGGAGAGTGCACTGTGACAGACATCGAGGAAGCTGAGTCAAGTAAATTAAAGGCTCTCAATAGTCCACTAGACTGACTACTAATGCGTTACTCTTTACATTATTTAAGCGAAGGACGCAATTTCTATTTAGATTACTTATCTGCCAATGCTATGTCCTTGGATTATTATTTTCCCTTTCTAACTCTATTAGCTTTCATATTTCTCATCTATTTTCTAGCTCTCGGATAGTTAGCTTAGCTCTTTCTCTCTCACAGGACTTGGCATTGATACGAACATGTGAAAATTGTCGGGAAAATACATTTTCTCTCATGATGAGTCATGACTGCTTGAGTTTAGGACATACTTGCTCCAGCACGACATGCATTATTGCATTGGTTGCTCTAGGTGAAAATGCACACACTACACTTTATATATTGCCGAAAAGCGGAGAAGAGGAAAAGGATGAAGAGAAAAAGACTAGCCATCGCCGAGGAAAAGCAATTATTTTACCTTTAATGTTTGCCTTGGTTTGGCTTGACGTGGGATGGCACAGTAGCTCCTCTTTTATTCCTGGAATTAAAGCTGAGCTCTTTCTACGTGCCTTATCCGTGCCTGCTTCGCAAAAATTGTACACTGACAACGTAAGCACTTTTCTTGTCGGCAGTATATTACGTCTTCCACTAGTTATTACACAGACTAGTCAAATCGCCACATAAAGAACAGAACTAAATCCAGCCAAACAAACCACCGACAATTTTCACGTTCTATAAGGTACAACGTTCTCTTCCTTTGTTGCAAATTTTATCTATTGTCTGTTCCAACATTGTACTTGAACTGACCTGAAGGTATTGGAAAATCATTTCAAATAGTGTAAAATAATAACATTACATTTTTATCGGTATACACAGTGTACAGTGCACTGTGCATCTACAGTCCTCGATTTATGTCTGATATCTCTCTAATATTCCAAAGAAGTTTCTTTTTATATGCCCAGAGTTTTCCAAACAGAATCCATGCAGCTTTTCAAACTAAAGTTGTTTTCTAGCACATTCATCCTTCAATTTCACTTCAATTTCACTATGTTGAAAGCTCAGTACAAGCAGAAGGAGAAGTAAAAGAATATTGAAGAAGAGGCGCAATAAATATTTGTATGTTAACTTGTTTGTGAAGGCCAAATAAGTGAAGAGGAAAAAATTACATAGGAAAAAATTATATAAGGATACCTGGAGAGTCGTGTAGATTGTAGATACAGCGTTGAAGTAACATGATAAATAAATATTAATTACTATAATTACAGAGTGTAAGAACCAAAGCTAAAATATATTGCCCAATGTTCCTTAATATAAAAGAAGAGCGTAAATTAAAGGTGGTACTCCAGAAATGGCTTTTACCTTATGTTGCTAGGGTGCTATATGGAAAGTGCAGTAAATTTTCCATTTCCCTGAACTCCCATTGACGGCTACCTATTTAAAATCAGCGCCTTGGTATTTACTGAGCGAGAGGAAAAGTTGTAGTACTAATATATTAGATGGGGGATTGTAGAACATTTAGGTGCATTACAGAGACGGAAAGAGATGCTTGAGATGTGGGCCAACAAATTTTCTCCATCTTCATCAATCCGGAACGAGGGAAGAGAAAGCATATGGGCAGCGTCAAATGGCATGGCACTCTGCAGACAGAATGAGAGAAAGTTTTGGTCATATGCTGTCTGTAGTATGAAGTGAAAATATAGGCTTTCGTCCCAGCAGTTGACTATAGGAAGTGGGGTAGTAAGATAAAGAATAAGAAAGTAAGTCGAGACTCACCACTTTGAAACGAATAAAAATGACTTTTTGCTCCCCTTAGGTTAGCAGGTCATTTCAGTTGTGACGGAGTCTCTTTAGCTCGACATGCAGTGGAGTCGACACTCACTCTATAACATTCAAGGGCATCACATCACATCACCGAGGAGAGCAAAGTCCATCTCACAGTATAGAGATGTGTCATTGCCGTTGGTGAAAATTAGCCGAGGATATTTTATTGCTAGATCTCAAGTTGTACAACGTGTATAGTTGCTAGTACTTACTAGAGAGCAATCCAAAGCATGACTTGATTCCTTGATTCCCTTCTTGTTCCACATTAACAGCAATAGAATGCTCGAGTAACGTAAGGTATCCACGTTCGCATACCTAATACTCTTATTATAGACAGACTCTTACTTTCTCCTCCAGTTTCTAAGCAAACTCTTGCAGATAAATATGGAGTAGCTGTTAGTCAAGTAGCCCGTTCTCTTACTACTACTCACTCCCTCTAATACTTAATGCTGGGCTAGCGAGCAGTAATAACTTTGATATTCTTAGTCCCTCCTTATAGTGTGCGGTCCCATATAAATGACTATAAAATGTGTGCTAATAACTAAGTGAGCTGCACAGCCCCAGCCAGCAACGAGTTAAAGAACGTGCAAAATAGAAGTGGAGAACACCCATGGCATTTATAGAAGTACCTCAGCCCACCAAACAGCACCATCCTGTTTTTCAACCAAAGTGTTTACAGGTCACGAAGCTAACCTATCAAGGCAAACTTTCCACGAAAACTTACTTACTCACTTTCTCTTTCCCTAAGTACAAAGTGTCAAGTTTCCCGGGTGAAACTACTTTAGCGTGTCAGCCTACATAAAGCTACAGTTTAGAGAAGAGAGGAGACGTAGAGCACAATGAATTCATGCTACATCCCATTTCTCTTCTACAATTGTCTTTTTTAAACTACTGTGGTTTTCATTGGAACTACTAAAACAACCGACACTTCTCAAAATTGACCTATTGCGAAACAACCTTTCCCTGCTCGCATTTTATCTCCTCAAATAAAACGCTGCTGTTCAAATAATCAGATTACACTTTGTTTTTCTCCGCTGTGCCTCTCTTTGATTCAAATTGAAAGAGACATAACGGGGAACTAAAGTCAATTCATACCTTTCAAAATTCGACATTTTCCAACAAATAAGGTACTTGCCAGTTTTTCAGTAAGAACATATTTTCTATTGCAACTGCATCATATGTAGGTGTCTTGTCTGTGTGACACAATAATATCTAAGTGGATTCCATTTTATCAGACCTAGTTTTACAAGTAGATGGTACATTTCCTCTTTTACTATTAACTGTAAAATCCGCTGGGATAAAACCCCAAGAAGTCTCCAATTAATTTAAACACTTTCATGTTTCTGTCCTGCTGCCTGAATGAAATCTCAATGAACAAGAAAAGTTGAAGAAACGCTGTCATATTCTAAGAAAAACATTTTAATTCATGATGAGTGAAACGAGCATGTTCATTTAACTGAAGCAGCCCTGCAGATATTCTAGTAAGTGTCAGTAAATCCTGTACTAAGAGTGCAGTAACGTTTTAAATAGTTATTTTATTTTCTATCATCAAATTCTGTGGTTTTATAAGGGCTGAACAATGTGTGAAATTCTCTGGGCAGGCAGTTATCATAGTGGAAGGGTTTACAGTGGTGATAGTTCCGAGTAGGAGGGGGAGAATATCTGTAGCGTTGATTTGATGGCATCGTAAGAGGATTCTGTACTTTCTAAAACCCAATTTCCCCAACACTTACACCTTTCAGGCTCTTCCTGTAGTAGCAGCCTTCTGTATAGAGCACTTTAGCTAGGTACCTACATCTAGCTTATATATTTCTGTCTATGTACATTTCATAGTAGGTAAAGTTGTTTGAAGTGAGTGATCTGACTGAAGAGCTGATTCTGATGCGATGGAGATGCTCCTTCTTTACGTATTCTCTATATAAGTCTGTAACTATTAAATAGTATAGGTAGCCATCCATTTCTAATTCAGTATTATGCGTGGGGTATGGCAAAGAAAAAGGAAATATTTGATTCTTCTCACGTGTATTTATACATGCTACGTGAATCGAAGTTATGTATTATGTAATGCAGCTAGTACAAACGAACAGATCTCTGATCTTCAACTTACATTCAGTTTTGTACTAAGTATTTTTAGAATGAATATGAATTGATGTACGCATGAGATTTAGAGTTTATTACATACAAGTTCTCATCCTATGTAGATTTCAGATATATTTCTAGATGTCATTTAATAAAGGTATACGAAATATAAGGGATTGATTGAAAATCCAGATATTTTACTGAGTGGGTAATTGATAAAGGTAATATTGATAAAGAATGCTGTCTGAAAGAGGATATCACATTTCCCTTGTCAAAGCTCAGTTTTATTCGCGCTAGAGTAGTGGTAGGTAGGTACGATTAAATGGGAAGCATTGCAGAAACGTAAAAAGTGAGTGTGGTTGAGGATGGGAGTAGGAGAGAGCACCCTCTGCTCCGCGACTAACCAGAGCAGACCAAAACCACTTAACTGACTTTCCTTTCTCTTTCATTTTACTTTCACTTCACTCTAAGTCTTACTTTTTGCTTTTTTCAGCGTTTTTAACGAGATTCGAGTAGGAAAATAAGTTATATTCTTAAAAGAGCGTGGGCTGAGCGTACAAGTCTAACATTTCACGTCTCTGCTCTGCTGGAAGAAAAGGGGAAGAAGTCATGCTGACCTCTCATGATGTAAGATGCAATTTAATGGCTCACTTACCATTTGTATTAGCTGGCTAAGAGCATCAATAATACTTAGTCTGGAGTGGGATTGTCAGGAAAACAAACTAGCGGCGCTCTATAGAGCGTGGCCACATGAAAGCTACACCAACCAAACCAAATCAAATGCAATGCAATTCATAGTGAAGAGAAATGGACACTCAAACTACCTACACCCAACTTCCATGTAAGAACATTCTCCGCAGCATAAAAGATATCCCTCTATCTCGATCATCTGCCTTTGTGGCTACTAACATCCACTTACCATGCTCTCTGCAGTAGCCACGGAATCAAAACCTTGCTCACCTCAGTGCTTTGGGGCGAAACTGCTGATCTTCTTCGGATATGCTCCTTGTACAAGGCAGCTTTATCGAAATGCTTCTCATATATTTCCAAGAACCTCACTCCCTCAAAGCTAAAATATCCCTTGGACTCTAGTCCGACTTAATACGCCAAAATTTACAACATTTGGATGTGTAATACAATGTAATTTAATGTAATGTAATATTTTTTTGAGTAAAGGGGGAAACAGCGACTAAAACATCATTCTTCCCTTAAGTAGCTAACATACATGCATGCACTCATATTATATTCGTGTAGCTGCACTCTGTAACAATATCAGAGCCCCAGATGAATGTATCTATGAGCTTGTTCCGAAATTATCTCAAATGCTCTATTAGGGATCTATACACTATACATCTATATATAGTTCTCAGGGTCGACATGATGTTGAAGTGGACCTATGTGTTTCATATTTTTGTTACATATTCAAAGTTTTTTCTCGCAGCATCATGTACAAGTGTACAACCACCTTCCTTACGTTTTTTTTTGTGGAGCAACACGAGAAAAGCACATGATTCACTATTCACCTAAGGGAGAAAAGCAAAAATAGTTTACGTAGTAGTGTTCCTTGCAGGGCTACTATATAAATATAGCAAAAGTAACAATGTTTACTGTAGAGAATACGCATCTCCATAGAAAACAGTTTAAAATAATGTTCGAGGGAGTTTTGATGCTATCTACACTATTAGGCTGTGTGAATATAGTATCTTTCACTAGCTCAGTGCATCGCGTAAAAGCATAGCACTAAAGGGTGCAAAATTTTATTACACTAGCTCTGCTCTTTTATTATCTGCGTTTAGAGAATCCCATTTTATGCTAGTTTGTTGGAAAGATTGTTTAGCCAGGTTTACGTAGGCATCCATTTGCTTATATTATAAAGAGATTCCTCTAAGGTTGGTTGGTGAAAGAGAGAAAGAGTCGCATAATAGCTACCTACTTTCGTCTATTCACTACATCAACAAACTTTCCTCCCCAATTAGTTTTCAGTTTGTATGTTTTTGGAAACGTTCGAGAATCTCCCCTACTTTCCAAACGAGAGACTTTCATTCATTCGTCTAAATACAAATACAATAAATAGTTTGTGACAGATCCTCCATTCTGCCTTGTTACGTTTACTTTCTTTCTTAGGATTGCGTTTGGTGTGTACGTAGTTTGTCTTGTTAGAAAGAGTGTCCCGTTGGTTATGCCAGGAAATACGTACGTGATATTATGTAGTGAGAGTGTCAAATTCAGGAATTTTCCTCCAGGCTAGGCCCTTAGCAAGCATTCTCCTATTCCTAAGCACCCGTAAGTATGAAAACAGACGCGGATTTTGAAAAGGAAAATGGTGATATTCTCCCATGGTTATGCTTATGTGTTCACAGGGGACAAATATAGTACTGGGATAGTTGTAGACTCGCAGGAAGCAATTCTTGATAAAATGTCTATGTATTATTTAAGGGGTTTTTATTTTATGTCAAGTTTTTATGAATATCCTTATCAGTCGAGTGAAATGAAATGGAATGGGTGGTTGGCGTA
>JAAAYG020018111.1:0-19815 GCA_009936455.2 Tomocerus minor
ATTCCCTCTGCTTCGCAGTGAAAATCATTTTGAGAATTTTCTGGATGTTTACCTTTTCTTCTCCTTTAATTTCAACGCTAATGTGTAATCGAATGGCCCCAGACACAGCAGACTTGTCAGTTCTCTTCTCCAAATTATACCAAACGTCCATCTCGCCGGAGAGTGTTCGCACCTGTAGAAAATTAAATTCAACTATGTGAGTAATACAAGTTTAATTCTAATTAATGTTTGCAATTTCTCTTGGAGGAGCATAGCACACTTGGGCTTATCCATTGACTCTTTCATTGATATAGAGAGAGCGAGGGATTTATTTGGTGTCTAGCTTTAGCCATGGTTTGGTTGAGCGGAGCCAGTCATTAGTTTTATTGTAATGTATGTCTGTTCTTAAGACTAGCGTTTATCCTGTCCAATTAGATGCTCAGCAGTTAGAAACCTCCGTTCATTAATTAAATAACCCCGTCTGAAAGTAGAATGGCTATGTCTTAGCGAGCAGTGCGAGTGCTGACAATGAGTGCTATAAGTGCTCAGCATCAAACAGCCCTTCCACCTACATAGTTCATATAGAATCGGAGAAATTCCCGTTTAATACTCTCTATTAGTGCTAACCTCAAAGGACTTGATGGCTTATCTTCAGTACACAACTTATCGTATCACTTTCCATTGTATGTTTATTCACTGAGGCGAAGAAAAGCAATAACAGCGGCCAAAAAGGATTACTTGACTTTAATACTGTTTTGTCCTAATTCTACAAGTCTGCTATCTTTCACTTGGCTCAGTCCAGTCAGCCAACTCTCTCAAGTCACTACAGTCCCATCAACAGATCTGTCGTGACTTTGATGGAGCGTATCCCTCATTTTCTACGCTCTGTGAACTGTGTCCGTTTACTCACTAAAACCACGACGGAGAAAGTCAATCTATTATATACGCTTGCACGTACGCAAATATCATAGTACCTGCCAATCACCTAATAGAATCATCTTTTTTTCATCTTACATCCTTTTCAAATAATTACCACATAAAAAATAGATAAAATCAAATTGCGAACTCAATAGTCGACACATAAACTTTTATTCGAGGTTAAAGACTAAATATTACTAATAGAACTTCAGAAATAGTGAAATATTCCACGTAATTTCTAGAAATGTCAACAGAATTTTAAGAAACATTTTTTGTCATAGCACAGTAGAGATAGAGAGAAAAGAAAGAATAGTAACTAGACTTTCACTAAGAAAGTAGCAAGTTAAAGGTTGAGTTACTTCGAACAAGCCATCATTAGAAGACTATAGAATGACTTTCTCTATTTATATGATTTTCTGAGGGCCTTCATAGGTTTTCACTTTATGGGATTAACAGGGTTATACTGCTGCAATTACAATATTAATAGTTGATGAAAAGTATACGAGGGAGAATAAAGTTTGTGGAGCATACCTCGATGATCGTTTGTCCCAAAAAGTCATCTGATTCTCTAGTGAGTTTCTGTCGTAATTTGGACTTGAGATCGTTATCCTCATCCCAAACGCGTACTTTGATCCGGTCCGAAGAATTGTGGCACTCACTGTGAAGACATTGACATTAAAAGGATGCTGGAAGAGTTGAGAGAGTAGACAGAGCACGAAAACCATATCAACTTACAATAGCTCACATTACATTATATCAAAGCCATAAAAAGGCAGTGGAGTCTGAGGACAGAATGCAATTGAAGCACTACACAGAAAACTACTGTATTATTTTATTAGCTACTACTACAACATACGTAACATGTCACCACTTTATTACTGAAAACAAATATTTATTTTTGCTCTGCAGGTTGACTCTGTGGGAAAACATGGCAAATTGAATGTCATTTCATTTACCTAGCAGTAAAGATGTATCGAAATCAAAGTAACTTTATCGATCAACTTACTTGTACTAGTTATACTTCACTACAAGTTGTCCAACAGACATACCACTACACTGAACTACACGCTAATAAAAACATTCTACTCTCTACTTAGCTCTATAAGCAAATAAAATTTACACATAAAATCCTATAATTTAATTTATATACTATCATACTACACATATTACATTATTACATTACTATAAGGATTTTAAATGAAATATTTTCGCTGTAGGTAGACTTACAAATAGAATTTTTCATTCCAGACGGGATTTAATTCTTGTGGCATAGTTCTAGTCCGTTTCTTGACTTTGCCAACTTGGACGGTAACGTAAGGATCGCTTGTTCCACTTTTATCTTTCGCAATCAGACCCTGAGCGCAAATGACTGGACCGCAGAAGAGACGCAAATAAATAAGACATTTCATTAGCTTTATCTTCATCACCGAGACATTTCCATTTTAGCAAAACTAAAGAAAGTCTACCTTCTACGACTGCAATTACAGTTACATTAAATTGCACAGTTTATAGTTTCACACAAGGAGAAAATAGCCTAGTGGCTAAAAAGGGAGAAGGATTCGGCAAATGATTGCAATTACTTTTATTTCAAGAGAGGGAGGGAAGCCAACGTTATACGACTCTGGACAAGTTACTTTTTCCGAAATTACATCCGTGAGAAAAATTTGCATGATGATATTATTACATTGTTCCATCAGATTTTCTTTAAAAAGGGAAACACTTTTTTTATTACTTCGTATAACGCTGCCTGTTGGGAGTTGGGAGAACAGGGAAAGCTAATTTGGAATTCTACAATTATATAGTGATACAAAAGGCGAAAGTAGGGCTGGAATGTTTAAACATTTCTATTTAGAGGAATAGTTTTAAATTGTAAGCATTCCAAATGTTTTCCCATTTCAAGCCCTTCTTTCCATTTGCATCTCATATTTCGGATACCTTACATAGAAACTAAAGTGCAATTTGAAAAGAACGAAAGAAAGCAAAGAACTAATATTATATGGCTACTGATTTCATTTAGGTACATACTTAAATTCTAATGGACTGAAAAGCAAAAGTATAAATTGAATATACTACGACGCGTAACGCTTAATGTTGTAGTTTTGGAAGAAAGCATTGAAATTATTAGCTATTTAAATATAGGGAACGTTGTGAGAGTGAGCGAGTAGCTAACAAATACATAGCATTATATCAGGGAACATATGGCTAGATTCTGTTTGTACTTAATTTAATAAAAGAGTTACATGAGGAAAGGAGACTTTCCCAGCACAAAGAAAGCAATTTTGATTTATAGCTTGCTTAGCGGTATTTTGCTCATAAATTCTTATTGATCTTGTATGCAGTGTTATGTAAAGAGGTAATTTCTTGTTTGAGTGACAACATAATGACAAAGGAGAGGGAATATTCGCGAATATCCATATATTTACTATAATAAATACAATTAAGGTAAATGGTCAACTTAGGATTGGTACAATCAGTGAAATAATCATTAGAGGTGTGCATCTATAGGAGACAGTATAGTTGGAAAGATGAAAGAAGTGGGACTTTATAGGAATTTTATTCACCAACTCTCTAAACAAGTGAAAAAAGACAAAACATTGAATTGTTGATTCCTTTTTAATGCAGGACTTGACAGAACAAAATACAGAACATATAAACACGATTCCAGGGGATGAAAGAACAGTACACAGAACAGAAACATACAAGATTGAGAGTGTATAGAACACACAGTGAGAGTTATAAGGGGAAAATAGGTCAAACGACAATAAACAATGTAAGTATACATCGTTAAGGGGGAACTCATTCGAAATACATTGAAATAAGTCAATAGGCTACGGACAAGAATTGACATAAGAGGACTTGGCGAGGCTAAGGTAAAACTATTACACACTTGAGGCTGCTATGTGTCAACTAGTTCAGGCTCGCTTGTCTTTTAAAACGTGTTGCTTTCTACAAAACGAATGCACAATTACAATTAAATCCATCTACTATAGTGACAACAGATACATAGAGTCAAATTAAAGCGAGTACTGTATTGTGTGGAGAGTGGACTGAACTACATAGGCAGATACACAGCTACCAGGAAAATACTGGAGTTTAACCAATTATAAGTACGGAGGTAATAGCTAGAGAGGCTAGGCTAAAGCTAACGACACACTGACAAATGGGTTTCTAGCTAGAGCAACAATACGTATCATTTATTGACAAGCTTTTGTGCGATTTTCTTTACTCCAGTTCCGTGAATACGACGACTACAATACAAATACAAATAAACAACCTTTCCCAGATTAACGAATATGATTGTTCCTTAGAATATTGCTTCCACGCACAGCCTCCAAACTCACCTTTTTCATTCCCCTTTCATTACTCTCCAAAAAAAACAAATCTATTATAGATCTCTTTTACTATTGTCAATTCGCAGAAATCAAAATGGGGCCGAATGAATCCGCAACCACCTATTCTTACATTCATGCTTTACGAAATGAAAAAAATATTTTAATGCATTGTAACACTCTACAATATTTTCTCTGTCGCAATTAAAATTCCTAGTGATGTAGTTAGTAGGTTGGTTTAGCAGATAAAAAATAATATAAAAAATGTTTAAAAACAAATTAAATTACTTTATACAAAGTTAAAGATGGGATTTCTTGATTTTATTGAGAATGTTCTTTTGCTCTCTGCTGCGAATTAGAGATCTCCATCAGAATGGATGAAATTGTAGAAAGAGGAAATAACAAACATGGTCCTTATATAGCGTATACTACGGCAGATAAAATCTTTCCAAATGATCTCTGCTATAACACATAGTTTTCCAATGTCCTTCGAGATTGGATAAATTGTATGGCCATAACAGAATAGACTTCAGAAAAAATGCCGACAAGATACATACATATATTTCTATTTCCTATAGAATTGAATTTGTTCAGAAGTAAGTAAACAAAAAGACAAAGAATTGCCTTCGCAGCATATCTCCCGGCTCATAATACTTCGTCTTTATCAGAATTTTAGGATTGGGCAAAGGAAGCAATATCTAGAACGGAACCAAACCAATTAGACTAATGTACCAATCAAACATAACCATTAGGAAGTAATCTATCTAGTAGGTAAGTACATAGCGATACTAATAGTTAGCTAGCGAGGCACATAATATTATATAGTGCTCTATTGTTTAATTATATATGCCTATATGCTATACAGTAGGCTATGCTATTGGCAGACAGACAGACAGACAGTACAGTGCAAACAAATACACACGTATATATATACACAGAGGAAATAAGAGAGACACAACTATCTGCAGTCTAATCTAATCCAATTGTAAGTATGCAATTCAATACTCACATCGCAAAGAACCTATTGCCCAGTACCATGTATGTCTATAGTAGGTACCCAAGTATAAATCTACAATGTACACACAACGCCTTCATTGACACTATTCACTAATGACTAGAATTACTGCTTTCCTATTGGCTAACTACTAGTACGTAACTACAAAATTCTATAATTCTAGTGCCTAACAGTACGACTGCTCTAATTGTTATTCCCACTAAAGCCTACCAACGGAGAAAGTACACTAAATACTAACTACACAGGAAATGGAGAAAAAGTGAAAGCCAGGAAATAACATTCTCAACAGAGAGCCTTTTCGGAAAAGAGCTTAAGTACTTATTATGGCAGGCATATTATTACTACAGTTTTTAGATTTGAATTTACTGTTACTGCTTTCATTAAGGACAGAACACTGTTTTGAACAGATACACTAAAAAGGTGTATCTATATTCGCATTCAGACTCTTTAACTTCTATTTTATATCTACTGCTGCCTGCCATATTATACATGAACATTGAAAATAACGGAGGCTCATTACAGTTTACTTTATGTGGAAGAATATGCTAATAATTACTAATTACAATCATTAGTAATTAAATGGTACTTGAACTGGGAGTACGACACTATACAACGAAACATGCGACACAGAAAACATCGCACAGTTTATCAATATCAGAATATCATAACAGAATTACCCTAAGAGTCTACTATAGTACAAGCCAGATATAGACAACCTCGAACAATGGTATTGACATTTACTACAAAAGATCTATGGATATTTATCAACTTTGTCAAAAAAGAGTCATCTGCTTAGCATCTACGAGTTTATGCTGTTACATTGGCAGTTCTTCTTTCTACCATGTACAGATAGACTGCTAGGAAAAATGTCTAGAGTTTAACTGCCATTTGCTAACACATTGAACAAGTGAGTAATAAATTGCAAGCTAGGATTTAGAGACAGACCTACAGAAATGACTCTTATGGTTACACACAGAGTATCTTGCTAAAAACATATACATACAGACATACATCCATACGTATGATGCACACTGAATGATATTTGGATGCCAAAGATTTGAAATGTTTATCGATGAACATTCGATAACGAAGGACGCAGGCAATCAAATGCTGAAACTGGAACAATGCCTAAAAATCTATTAAATACGTACGTTACATTTACGAGATAATAAAAACGATCATCTCTACACTCAACTACACAAGAGAGGTTGTAAGTTGTCTATTATGGTTGAGACTCTAGAATTACACTAACTAAATCAAAAAGTTACTTACTACACATCATGTGATTTATCATGGTCATTCGCTAAATCACGAACTACCACACTAAAATAACAACTAGTCAGTGTGATGGGTTGGTTGGTTGGTTGGTTAGTTAATTAATTTGGTTTGTATTAATTGGTGAATGAGTTGTGAGTGAGCAGAAGAGGTGTGGAAGGAGTTTTTGGTGTTGTTGTCGATCAAATGATATTGTTAATAATCTATGAAATTGCAAACATGTGCTGGAAAAAAATCAATTCACAATATAATAGGAGAAAATTGTTAGTTGAGGAGGTTTGATTGTATACTACTGCAATAGATTAGTTAGTTATTGGAAAGTGAGTTTGTTCATGCAATTCTGTTTAGTTTATAGTAAAAATGAGGCGTGTTCGTCTAATGAGTACGGTAGTTATATAGGTTACCTAATATTTACTTAGTAATGAAAATTATTTTGCAATACAAAGGGATTTTGGAGAAAAGTGTATTCGAGGGAGTTAGTACCTGTGATGGCAATCTTGCAGGACCATTTCGATGTGCCTTCAAGAACATTGGACTCTGCTTGTTCTATGTTATCAATGTGAGTGTCTGGGTCGACAGTAAATGTATTTCTGTGAAGTGGAGAAGCATTAAACACAATGAACTATTATAGACAGGGTTAGTACATTTAAATTATCAAATGTTAGAAGATTTCATTGATACTCTTTTTCATACTTGTATTAACTAACGCATACACTTACCCTAACCAAACTGGGAATATTATAATTAAGCACTATATCATTATTATCATTATATCGTAATGACACCTTTCCCTTTTGGCAACACCTCAAATCATTATAAAGCTCCTAAAACTTCCCTAGTTAGTAAAGTAATTAGATATGCAAGAAGTTATACAGATATTCCTACAAACATATATACGTTACCTAGTTGGGTAAATTAATTATCAGTTAGGTACTCTTCATAGTAGTGTAACATACCGAAAGGAACCCTTATTGAATAATATGATTTAGAGAAGCACATGAATACGTACACACGAAACGCAACGCAGTAAACCAATCAGGTTATGGCATATAATTTATAAAGGTTTACATTACGCAATACAAATTGCTATATTATGACAGCACCATCATCCACGCCCAATCAGGTGTGACATTCAATGGTATAGCAGCATTACTTGTAATATATTTACGATTAGGAGGTAGCTGGCTTTGGCTGGCGAACATCGATTTACAGATAGCTTCATGCTTATAATAGGACCGAAAATAAAGTTATTCCTCTTCACGGAATAAGAAATCAATATGAAATGACGTACGTAAGAGCACAATAGCAACACTGACATAATAAACTCCGGTTTGAGAAAGTCAAGCTGTTTATAGCACAATACTATTGCAATGGCTGACACGGCATTATATTATGCTTATATCCATTTTCAAACTAATTGGGAATTAAATGTGTGGACACAATAGTCAAAGTAAACAAAGGAAAAACTACAATGATTGTGTAATGAAAAGAAAGAAAGCATAGACATTTGTATTTTATATAACTAGAATCAACAGACAACAAACAGAAACCGAAAAATGATTGTTAGAAAATGATTTAAAGATATGACATGTAGAATTAAAAGAGTAAATTGTAGTCTATTAAAAGTAAAAGTAAGAATTAGCATGTCAGAAATAAAGGGAAACATTAGAGAAATATTTTAATTGCCAAATAGTTTTGGTGTTAAGCAGATAAATACAGTTATTAGAGGTAGTTTGTTTGGCAGTGTGTGTCATGTGAAAGTTGAGAGAAAGTAATGACATGAAAATGTGTAGAGTAAGTAGAAAAGAATTGTTGGCAACAGGAGAACACAGAAAGTAATTTGAACAAAGCAACAGTTAGGTATTTCACATTGATAGATAAGTAATTGCGCAGGCGAGCATTTAATAGTTGAATATCCGTTTGCCATAAAATACTAAACAAAGTACAGATACAATTTGCAATTAATTTGTTAGCCTTTGCTGTGGCTTATCTTTGGAAAAGCCAATGAACTGATTGTCTGGATATGAAGCTAATCGTAATCACTTATGCCATGTCATTGCATTTAATAGTAACAAACCTGTGATGGCAATTTTTGCGGACCACTTGCTAGTTCCGTCTAAGACTGACTGCTTTATCGCTTTCATGTGTCCTGTATGACTTTTCTCCTCTACGGAAAATACCTCCCTAGAAGAAGTACATTCATCATTCAATTTTAATTCACAATTTCCCTTACATTCATTTGCAAGCTCAGTCGGCAGGATCTGAGCTTGGTTTTTCGGCAGGCTCTTTTAAATATTCAATTATTGATTGTACCGTGAACACAACATGATTTTTTAATTATACATTCATGTAAAATAATCTAGTGTGTACTTACGGAGTGACATAAATATTCCGTATTATCAAAGTTATTATTATAGCAAGCGAGACAATGTAAACAATGATTTGTAATTAATTAAGTACATTAGATCATAATATGATTATAATAATTAATTATGGCTGTATTTCTAGAAATAAGGAAATTTTCATCTATCGTTTGCATTAGTGTGCGTACCCTTGGATTAGGTTTGATTTTATGCATTAACTGCATCTAACAGTGAATAACAGAGTTGCCCACATTGTGATCATACTATACGGCATTCTAAGAAATAGCTAGAGAACTAACCTGGGTTAGTTTACACATTGCATCATTTACTTGTACGTTATAATTCTGTGTAAACTACTGCAATACATTAGCATAAAATTAGCATAGTTGTGGCAGAATCTCATTCCGCTCTGAAAACCAGCCTTTGGTTAATGGCTAAATTATGGAGTTTGCAACTAGCTCTTGAGCTGAGTATGGGGAAGGCTACTGAAGACACGGATCGTAAACACTTACTGTTTAATTTTAACATTTGCTGGAATGTGTCCATAATTACATTGTTCAGGTTCTTAGTGACAGAGAAATGCATTTCTCTTGCCTTTCTGGCATTAGACTAGATTTTCATTTAAAAGATTGCTAAATAATGAAATAATTAAGTACTTCAAATGCCTTGTCCTTGATATTAATTTTGTCGTGCTCGAGCACTGGAATAATTTAGTAGGAAAAGAGATTTCTTTTTACTATGCAAATGTTACATATTGTATGGCTGTTTATTACATTTTCTGCTAGTTTCTATTTTTCTGTGCAGACGTGGAAACAGATGTCCACCTAATGTTTACTTTGGAATATAGTTACAATAGTTAGCTAGGGAAAGTAACACCTAGTTGGAAAAGGTCGAGTTAGATGTAACTTTATACGAGAGAGTGTAGCTAAATGGTGAGACTTTTTTCATAATGGCCAACTGAGAAGAAAGTTTTTCGCTGCCTCCTCCAGTATTTACAGAAATTATAGGCTACCGTATATATAGGTGGCTAATAGAGGCATGGCCTCTATAATAATAAAGTCGACTGCCACCTACAAACCCACCGTCGGGGCACATAGAAAGGCAACGCAAAAATCGAATTGAGTACTTTGGAAATTGGGAGGAAAATGGGCCATTTATATTTTTACGTGGTCTTTCTATTCCAGCATGCAAGGAATTTATCCAGGCCACAATGTCCTGTAGGTTCCATTTCGCCAAGCTAAGTGACATTTCTTGTGCCAATATCCAATATCCATGTGTGCGAATACACATCCAGATATAATATTACGAAAAGCTATTATCACAATATCTTACCATATCTTAACAAGGTACCTAATAGAAATAGAAGACTATCGTCCCTATAATATTCACTGAGCATGAGAGCATGACTATAGGGAATTTAATAAAAAAAACATCATCTCTTGATATAAGATACATGAGAAGGGGGAGAGAAAATACATTTATCCTAAGTATTAAGATAAGCTGGTTTACTATCGCTATTATAGAACAACTCTTATATTTTAGACTCAGTAGTTATAGTGTTTGTTATTCCCAAAGCGTCGACTATATGAATTAGACAGAGAGAATGACTGTAATAATAAAAAATAACCAACCAACCTGATCAGTTCGAAGATCTCTGGCTTTTGACGCTCACGTTGTTTCATGATTTCCTTCATGGCCGTGATAATACTGTTGGCTTTATCTTCAGCTCCATGCTTGCAACTTTTTTCAGCAGCTCCTGCAAATTTAGGTACATTTAGTTAGAATTACATTATTTCTAAGTCTCTCTTCAGCTAACCGCAGAATGTTTCAACCGGAGCTTACTAGGAACTTGAATCTTGGCCTATTTACAAATAAACTAACTAACCCATCGCGAGAAGAAAAAACAAAGTCTTATTACAGAGCAAGAAATGTGAAGTCGATTTTAGTCGATGCGATGTGCCATTTATTATACCCAAGTACCTACAATACTCTCTAAGTGCAGCTATTTATTGTCCTAGCATTCCTTCCTCATTCATTTTAACTTCCAGGGCGAAACACCGCCGATTTTCAATAGAAATCTTTCTCAAAGTAAATTCTTCAGAGACAATATTTTCATTTGTCTTTACAAGCAATAAATCAAAGACTCTACGCAGAAGTAGAAAAAAAAAGAGGAAAATGAATCGTTCTGAAGTCACCCTGTGCATGAGTAGTCTGAACAAAATAATATCAACGCTCACAAACGACACGACACGATTCTTTCTGATAGAATCCAATAAACTCTATTATTTCCTAAAGGAATGTTCATTTGCTCTCTCTTTTTCTGCGACATCAACTATGTACATTATTACATTTTAGATCTAATCCTAAAGCCACAGAACCAACTCAATGACAGACTAGTGTCCGAAAAATACCACAACATGCGTTTCTGTGCCTAGAGTTCTTAGTTAACTACTGACTCCTATGAGCCCGAAATAAATCGATTGGAAATGGGATCTTTCTTTTACATAAGGAAAAGCCCTGATTGCAAATGACAGTTGTGTTGATGCCGTTGTTGTACCTAGCTACAGATAACTTTTGCCTGGGAAATGTCCTCAAGCTTTACAAGGAACTTCTGTTTCCGACCAAATAATTACACAGACTCACAAAGCAGAATCCCTTTAAGCTTACATTTACCCATGTTTACTCTTGCAATCTAAAACCAAGCGTCAAATCCCATTGTCTTAAACGCCAATTCATTTTCAATAATTAAAACCTGCCAGCAGCATTGAAAAACACCTAGAAAATACACAGTAAATCCAGTTTTATAATATACGCTATTATTTAGATGAAAACCTAATCCATTCAAATTTTCCGGCTTATTCCTCTAAAGAATTTAAATTTTCGGTAGACATTATTGCAATAATTTTAAGAGGCAAAGATGGTCATTTATCTCAATTTCTTTTTTTAGCGAATAATTTACACGATATCTTTATGAACTTTCATTGTATCAAAATCACTTGCAAAATTCTGCTAAAAGAAACGGTGAAAGTTTGATAGGAAAAGAGAAAGTGAGATGTAGAGCTCCCGTTGCCTCTTACAATAGTTTGTACACGCCATTGGGTATTCCGTGGATTTCGTCTACTGCTAATGGTATTTGGGATTTAAATGGAAGGATGTGTATCGTGAGGAGTGAATGAGGAGAAAAGAAAGGACACTAATTGTAAACTAGAGATGAAGGGAAAGAGAAAAGTTTGGGGACTTACTTTGAAGGCAGTCAGCATTCAGCAAATCTTTGCACTTTTCGTGGCACTTGACACCGCACTCTGTACAGCGCACACCTTGTCTCGCAATTCCCCAAAGGAGCCCCTCGCACTCGTAACAATAAGTGGGAGAAGTTGCCGTCCAAAGTACAAAGTTGTGAGGTGTGGTGCTGGAGATTGGGTATATGAGAGCTTGAAGAGTCTTCTTGTAAACGTGCATTTTCTATATAATTTGGTATTGACGTTGCACGTAGGAGAGTCCCAAGTCAGCCCAGTGGAACAAGGCGAAGACGAAGAAGAAGAAGCAATAGAAATAAAAATCAGGATTTAATTTCACTCCTCAATGCATTATTCTTGTTGGAGCCTCATCCCCACACACTTGAGTCGTATAGAGATGTGTCCCTATAGCCGACGTCCTCCTCCGTATGTACACATCCCCATTCTCCTGTAACTACTTCTACTATATCAAATATAGCATAATATATAATCTATAGACAGACACAGAGTCGGAGAAGGAAATCTGTGTACATACGTAGATCTGGAGGTAAATACTTGGCTATAGGTACTTATATTAACTACGAAAAGAAAGTTTACCGTCTTTCTTTAGTTTGCTTTTAGTGCGACTTACTTTGACTATTTTACTGCTTTTATTAGGTTACTCTACTCAAGCTCTTCTGTACTATCAGCAAAGAACTTAAGTTAGCTTTTTCTAGAATCTAGGCTTTCCTACTATATACAGTTAAATTATAGTGTTCCAATATAATTATTACTTTGCCAAAGTCAAAATAAAAATTAATCTATTATTCACTACTGCTTTTACTGTAATTTACTTGGTAGTTGGCGTAGGTAGCTTGAGAAGTGGCTGAAAACTAGTTCATCTACTTGTGACTGTGATTTTGCCTACTTACGTACTTACTCAACTTTAATTAATTACAATCCAAAATATTAATTATCATTGCAGAATATCAGATTTGTCCAATCTTTCCAGTAACTAAAATAATTACTTCACCAATTTCATTTCAGTTCATCCTTTCCATTTAAAAAGCTTATTACACAGATCCTTTTCATTTTACAGATACAAGTTACAAAGCAAGCTTCGACTGTTCAACTTAAAATCAAATAAATTAAAAGGGAAAGTAAATATTTAAAAGCAAATCAAAGACAGAGTTAACATTGAGAAACTTGGTTGGTAGAGGAAATGTGAGTAGGAAAAGGAACATACTGTCAACAATGACAAATTAAGTATCACACCCGTTGATATACAAATTCAAAAGACAAAAATTATTTGCACATAAATACCTTTCTCTGGTCACTTGTCAATGAAATGGCAAGTTAGCTAGCACACACTCAGGTGATCATGCTGAGAGGAACATGAAAATCAATTGTGTTGGCATTCATGCAGTGTTAATAAGTGATGGGAGGGTCTGACTGCTAAATTATTGGTAGTTTGATTCTAGATTACATATAAAGGAAATATTTATTAATTTGATATTGTAAACGTAGGGACAGGTGAAAAATCATTAATGACATAATTCTATGTACTACTGCTGTGGCAGTGGATACAACTATTTAAGATATTGCTAAAATGTAGCTAGAAGGTCTCTAATAGCAATACGTTATTTAACCATTGGCAAAGAAAGCCGTTTCAACCGAGGCAGATTCTAACTTTCTAACTGGGACAGGACATTTGCGACAATACAAACTGTCAAACTGGCGGATTTCGTTTGACTCATTTGTGACTTTGCCATTAGACGTAAATTTATAGCCCTTCGTACTAGATACACCAAAATTCGTCATGTCTTATTCCTAGTGACACTATTTCGTCAATACGTAATAAAAGTTAAATCCGTCCCGTCTGCAGTCGACTTTATAGAGCTTCTCGTCAGTTTAATCCAATTTAGTAGGCAATCCCTGTCGCTACTCCGCTCAATTCTATTGTGTCTGACTGTCAATGCCCAAGAACGGACGAAAGAGAAACGCCAAGATTGCAATATTGATTTTGTGCCTAAGCTCAGACATATTTAAGCTTTGATTCTAACGTGTACAGACGTTCATTTCATCATGCAAATTGTGAAACATGAATAAGGACCACTAATAACACCAAAACTTATAACAAGCCTTGTTATTTTTAGGTTAGTTAGTTAGCTCTCTTCTAGACACAAAAACATTCTAACTCTCACATCAATAAATGTATGTATACGGAAACTACATACATACACACAGTGCTCGGAAAATTAATACACTCTAATATATCAAAGGCAATTTCAAACATTATGTAAGTCAACTAGAGCTCTAATTTTAGGTTATAGGATTTATCAATATTATCATGAGCAGGACTATGTAATCTAACCTTTCACTTTACTCACTGCTGTGCAATGCAATTTGATGCTCTGCTAAAACAACGGCATATTAACTTAGCTAAAGTCTCTTCCTTGGCTCCTTATCTCCCTTTTTGCATAATAAGGAGACTTGTCTAGCCTAAAAAATCAATAGCCGTTCTTTACAGCCCAAAACTCTCTCAACTATTCAGAGTTAAGAAGAGCAGTTAGGTATTTGCAATATTTTATGCTCAAATCGATTTTGCATTTTTGCAGCAATTTATTTTTAAACTTTCTTGTCATGTATAGACAAGACCTAGTATTTCGTAGAGCAACATCCTAGATCTATATTTACTCTAGGAAACTATTATGCATGCGATGCAAATGTGGTTTTGAAACATTTTTGAAGTAAATCACCACACAGGGACTTTCTAGACTGAGCAAACTTCTCATTTTCAGAATTAAGAGCCTTTCTGAGTAATAATGAGTTTTAAATCTGAACTTTATCGCCAGCTTCTCTCTCATAACTCCATTAATCAAACCTTGGAAATTAACTTTACGATTAATCCTATATAGAGGGAGAGAAGGCAACAATATCTTCATATTCGCTACGTTTTATTATTGAATTATTAGTATCTTTTCAACTTCAAGGCTATTAAGTGATATGACATGGCATTAACTGTTCTTTTAGTTCTACTTTTAATAGACATAATATTATTTTAACTATAATAGTATTATAGTTAACTCCCTCGCGTATACTTAAAGCTAATCTAAGTAAATGTGTATTCTGTAAAGGAGGATTAGATAATGGACTTTTGACTTTCTCCAGTAAATCATGATGGTCCTACTAGTGTTAACAGATTGACAGATGAGTCTACATATATATGTTGATTTGGTTAGCATACATATATCTAAGTAGTAAATAGAGTAATAAAGTTACAAAAGCGAATATTTTATGGCATATTAGCTTGAGTTGACTATGAAACAGAAAGCTGTACTACTCTAGATTTCTACTAGTAATATCTATATAACAGTAAGTAATAAGGCGCTTAATGATGCACTAAACGTTATGTTACGTTATAGTGAAGTGAAACACTGTCTGGTCTTTTACTTACCAATTCCTATCCATAGCATCGTAGACAAGACATGTGAAACAAGACAAGACAATGGGTTTTACACATAAACAGCATGCTAACCTCCCTACAAACACTACAGCACAAAGGTAGGTGTAGCACTCACTTTGTGTGTGGCTACATGGGTATACGCTATTCCTAGGCTAACATTATAGTTTGTGATGATTTGGATGGTGAGCTATTGCATGGTTAGGTTAGTGACAGTTGGTTAGTATACAACACACATTATTAGTACAATAAGTTACTAGCTTACTAGTAATCAATATTTATATTCATAGCTAAGATCAGTAGTAGTGAGTGAGTCTAGCTTCACACTTAAAATCTCTAATAAATAATGTCAAACAACAATTTCAAGTAGTATTGTTTGCCTCCATACTTGTCAATGGTATGTTATCTCATAGTAGTAAGTGAAAGAGCAAATATGTGCTACACATGACACACACAAAGAGCTGTAGATACGACTTTATGTCCGCCAGCCATCCTTCCAACTCTGCATGCCTAATAAATTCGCTATGTAACCTGTGCACGCTTTCCTTGCATTGCCCAGACATTATCTTCTGGTAGTTCACTTAACCTACACTATGAATACTATCTGCATACTTTCTTTCCTAAACTATTTTGAGGTTTACTCCTAAGTAACTGTGTGAATAAAACTTTAACTAATGCACTACTTTCGCTCATAAAAAATCAATCCTTTCAAAGTCACAAACATTATTATTAATTTACACGGTGGATACGGAAGAAATTCGGTAATTTTATGGCGTACTTTCACTTAAGCTCTGACAATAATTTATTGCTCCAATGTAATACAAATCGAGATTAGCTCAAGTTAAATTGTCTTTAAATTGCCTTTAGCCTCAGTTAGTATTTTCAAAGATTGTTTTTCATTTTTCAAAATGTTTTCATAGATATCTACAATGTCCGTCTAAAGTTAATTTGAATTTGAATGATTGAACTATGGTTAAAAGTTTAAATATTTTCGTGTGAGAAAGTCGAGCAAGGCTAGAAGTTTCCTCTCAGCTTTGTAATTTAGGCCATAGTGATAAAGTTTCGACTGGGAAGTCAAACAGGAAGGTAAGGGGATAATTGGCTACACATTTAACGGATGTATAATTTATAAGCGAAAACTGTAGTGTATAGTTGAAAGAAATACCTGGTAGCTATTGCTCTAAAAATCCTAGTGTATGTCAATTAATACAAGTCAAAGAAAGCTTTGATTACATCTGAAAAAGTGTCAGGCATGAAAGTGATATACGGTTAGAGTTATCTGACTGTTCTTGTCTGGACTGAATTTATGTGCGTAGAAACATAGGAAGTGCCTATAGTTTGTATTTATGTAAGTAGGGCAGGAGATAGACACCCAGACCACTAAAGGAAGAAATGTGGAGCTAAAGTTTGCATTTGAATGTAGTATAATATCAATAGGTATAGTAAGATTATGGAATCTGTCCGCGGTTGATTAGGCGTCGGTTAGTGGGGAAAGAGTCGAAAGTAGAGCCCCCGGTAGTTGAAGGCAGAGGCGTATGTCCTCTGTGACTATAAGTAAAACGGTGCACGAAAAAGAAGTACGTTTCACATGATACTAGCAATAACGGATTTCAAAAGTCAAACAACGTTAAGAGGTGTAAGTCACACAAAGGTGTATTGTACGGCATGGAGTAGAGATATGGAGGATTGGTTCACACAATTACTATTATGTGGTGGTATGCTATTGGCATGGCTTGTCAACCTGTATTCAGACGAATACATAGAAAAGATATAGTATAGGGCTACATACTAATATATATGAAATAGTTTCGAGTTGAAAGGTGCTGGTAATAATAGTAAGTATGGTGGTGGTGGTGGTGGTATAATAGTGAAATGGTTGGTTACAGAGAAGACTACAGACTAATAATATATAAAGGCCTTCAATCGTCACGTAACTATATAATGTGGAAAATATAATAAAATAGGATTGTGTTCAGAACTATATAGAGAGAGAGCAAATATAGAGAGACAGAGTTCAAGAATGGGAGAAAATAAAGTAAGTATAGAGTCATGTTCACAGACAGAAGCAATTATTAATAGTATTTATGTTAACGTAATCAAGGATTTTAATGTCAAAGTGAACTGAATTGCATGAATGAACCAGTTAGCATTGTTCCCAACAACCATAAGTCTATAATTGCTTCACACGTTATCAACCTGTCTTAATAATAGCTCTAGTCTATAACGAATCCCCATTTACTTCTATAATACTGCCTAGTAAATCTTGTGTGCTATCGACAAATATTACTATTTATGACCAACAAAAAGCTTATAAAGTACTTAGTATAACTTTACTTATTTATAGAACCCACAGTAGAAAAATAATGGAGTTAGATAAAATTGATTCCATAGGAAATTGCAACTAAATTGCAATTTAGAAAAAGTAATGATTTACTGATAGCACTTTTAAAGTAACTGAACGAAATATTAGCACACACATACTATACCTAAGTCGATAAAGAATAACGTTGAATATGTCTTGCACAAAAGGAAAATATGGTGCGACACTTACCAATTCCTCGTCGTTCAGTGTAGCTCGTGGAATTGCATTTGTTAAGCCAGGCTGGCGTTTTGTGGCAGCCATTGTCTGAAATAGTGAAGATAAATAGAACCTTTAAATTCCGTCTATTAACCAAATAGTTATGTTTCTGAAATCCCTATTATTCCCAATTTCAATATAGCTACATCAAATAATTGCTAGTGTTAATGTACTGTAATAATTAATTAGTACTTGCATTTTTATTACAATTATCAGTACTGCAGATGCTAAATACGATCGCATAGTATTATTCACGATATGTTAAAACTTAACTAATGTAATTACTCTAAAAGATTTTGGTGTGATATAAACCAATTTCATGATAAAGAACAGATCGAAAAGAGAAGGACAGATGTAAAAGCTACCTATGCTACATGACTTAATAGCATTTTGAGTTTTGAAATACTATATAGTGAATCAGAAGTAAGTAAAGTAGTTGCAGTGTAAAACATTATTATTGAAGTTTAATATGAAGAAGTAAAGCATTAAGATATAGTATTTAGAAGATTAGAAGAAAAGATGAGGTACCTTGAGAACCTTTGAGTGTGTCATCCAACACACACAAGAAGCAAGTTAGTAAGGAAGGAAAAGAAATAAAAGTTATGAATTAGCATCAGATAGTTTTATGAATACACTTTAAAGCCACGATGGATATCCAAAAAGAAAATCACGTTAATTACAATTATGAATTTTAACATTATGATTTGACCTTCCCTATGTAATTAAACCAATTTACCAGCTCAGAGACCAATGGAATAGATTTTCTCCTGGGTCGAATATCAGGCATACTGTCGATGGTAGAGTAAAACGGGTTATCACCAGGATGCCTACAAAAATCCAAACAAAATAATTGAAGATGACCTTGAGACCTGTGAAACTGATGCAATACATTAAGTAGTTGTAAAAAATTAATCTTGGAGTTCTACAAATAAGCAAGCAATGCATTATTTCGTGTATCACCTACCTACATAATTATTTGTTTTTCACTAATATATGACAGCATGATTGTTTAAAAGCTGGCGTGCTATTATATTGTTATGAGGTTTAGGGAATTAACCGATAAGTCAAGACAGACGAGTTGTGCAAAACTAAGATTATTATTATTGTGCACTATCAACTGTAGACATGGGTTGTAATTTTGGGATGTCATGCAAGGATTGTTGGTTAGGAGGAGCATGTCTGTGAATGACAATGCATTTGTGCTCGGGGAGACAAGTGGCAATATTTTCTTGGGCAGTGAGACAAGAAGTTAGGCAAGGATATCAAAAGCAACAGCTCAACAAAACAATTTGGAATGTCCTGATGGCGAAGGTCTGAAGGGGTCAAAAGTCAGATACATCACAGACGGAAAATGTGAAGGAAGCACGTACGGAGAAAGCAAACGTGCTCATGGAGAATACCTACCAGTGATGAGCATCATTAATCATCCTCGTGAATTGCCTGTCGCCCTAATTATTGTTTCTCTTAAGCATGCAACCCGATCCCGTGCCAGTCTACTATCAAACCATCTTATTTAGCAAGGACCTACAAAACTAAAAAACATTTTTCTTCATAATCGTCATTCCCCTATCCCACCACACACACTTCGTGCTCATCATTCTTTCACATTTTCTACTCTTCCCACATTTTTCATAACCTATTCAATTTTATAACCAAGACAAGGAACATATTTCTCGGAAA
>JAAAYG020018133.1:0-12030 GCA_009936455.2 Tomocerus minor
GATTTTAAATAATGAAATGATATGATTGTATACTTTTGAGAAACAATCAATAAATTCTACTACTACTACTACTAATACATGCTAAACCATAAGCCTATTATAACTAGGCAATTGTAACACAAGTTTTATTTTTTGTTATTTTGATTTTTCTGAGAAATACTTTTGTGTGCAATAAAGTTGGCATTTTAACGCATTTTTTAGGTTAAATTGGCTTTTTGAGCCGACAGTATTTAATTCTGAGCTAATTCTAATAATAATGCTATCAACAACATAGTAGATAGTAATCTTTCATTTTCTGCGTTGATCAAAGAAGTCCTTTCAATAAAATGTAGCAATTTTTTAAGATTGTAACTGCACAAACATATCATTATCATCAACAATCTGGAATGAATATTGTTATTATTTTTAAAGCAGTAATGTAATATCCGTTGCCAAATCTAAAATTAGATTAGAATGTTCTTGTGAGAAAAATGAATTTTGCTTAAAACCGTAATGGACAATGATTATTTGATTATCTTACTTTTTTGGGATTTATTTGTCGTCTCAACATAAAGATGAAGTTTCTTGTCACGGAATATAATTGGAAATCCAACGAGATTGTACAGTGCACTACTATACGGAAATATGTGTCTATATGTAATAAATCAGGCAATCACAAAAACGTAAAATAGTGATATCGATTACGAGAATATTGTCTGTTTAGATATGAATGAAGTTGTCAGGATGTAGATTCAGCGAAAGTAGATTGGATGACAAGACAATCAAGTGCCGTATGTAAGAAATTAATGATTCTTCAGTTTCCGTTGTGCACTTACGTTAATAATAATGACACGGATGAGGTTTAGTACCTTAATCCATTCAGTCAGCTATCTGTTAATTTCAATAGAAGTACAATGTGATGTTAGCTAGCACAGTCAGCACACGTTTGTGTTATGACTGATTGATCAAATATCAGATTCGTGAATGGGAAATTGAGAACTAGGTTAAATCCACAATTCGGTAGTGGTACAAAAGAGAGAAATGTTTTCACGATCAATGTCCCGTTCCCGTCTCAAGTTTTATTCGAGATGAGATGACTAGATATAATTCTATGTGTGTGTGTCTCTCTCTCTCTCTCTTTCTTCTCTATAGAAATGATAATCCTAATGAAGCACAGACGACAATGGCAACAGTCGTCCAAGTGAAATGACAACCATCGTGAAACTGATCTGCTATAGAAGGCAGAATTTTCCTTTTAGCTTCTCTCTCTCTCTCTAATCAAATTCAATCCAGCCCAAGACTCTCTGACTCTGTAACATTTCTACTTGTGCCATATTTTGTATGTACATGTATGATGCTATCATGTTTGTTTTGTTTGCTGAATTATTTAGGTACATGTACCTCAGAATCCGCATCAGTATCTATATTTACCGTGTAGTAATCAATAATAAATCCTCTTGCATCTCCCTATCTACTTACTACCTACAGCTATAGCATTTTTATTGGTGTACAGCAATTTTACTTCGATCTACAGATAATAACAATGCAAGAATTCCTTCTTCCTATTCAGACAATGAGATATCGGAATGAAAAGATCCCTGTTAACAGAGTCAGAAGCGCTCGAGTGGCAAGATCAAGGTTTGTCTCACCAGAAATTCGTTCCATAGCACACCCTGCAAAAACGATGTATTATCCATAGAACATAGAACATACCTGTGGTGTAATGAATCTAATGCAAATAGATTTTCAGTTTGTATATTGAACTAATTGTAAGTATATAGGGATTTTTACAATCATTCTTCAACACTGAGACTTTCTGTGATCCCAAAATGGTTACTGACTGAAATCTCATTATGCACAGTGACAATCAATCATTGGAAACACACGGTTATCACAGAGTGTCTATATAGATAGTAATTACATTTTCATTTTATAGATACAATCAGATCAGACATTGGGTTTTATTAAATAACTTTTTGTATAGACCTTGTTGAAAAATAGTTAAGACCTAAAGCTAACTTAAAGATCAATAAAAAAAAGAGTCAATGAAATTCTTTGATTCTAAACTGTTTGTATAAGAAAGGGTTGCTGTCAATTATTTGTTATATGGTAATGAGAGAGTCTTTGACAACCTGGTCAAATTGACACGAAAACATGGGCAGGAAATTCTATTGTGTGTCTGTGCTCATGCACTGGTTCTATTATTAAGCTCATTGACAATTTAAATAGATCTTAGTTTTTTTCGTAATTAGTGTTTGAAAAGAAGTGTGCTGAGTTATTGTGATCCAATTATTTGCATGTACACACATAGTTAGCGAGAGAATAATAAAAACAAAGCATAGAACCGGTTAAGATAAGAAATTGAATTACGTGTGCTCTGTTGGTGAGCTGCTGGCTGGCTCCGTGTGGATGGATGCTGCAATATGTTGCTTTGAATATTTGTTTGGAGAAGTTGACAAATCCCGGAAGAAGTCGAGACAATAAATCAAGAATGCACTTGTTTATTGTTAGGCAGTGGCCAAAGTAATTTGTACTTTAGTGATCTTTGTAAGTTAGTGTTTGGTGGTAAGTAGTTCTGTTATGTATTATTATGTATGTGTGTACTAAGCTAAAAGTGAGTCTCTCACAAACCGTTTTGTAAACTGCTGATGAATACACATAGAGTCGAATGTGCACGTCTCAGGAGATCTTACTAAATATTAAAGGAGTTAAAGGAGTGAGAGAGAGAGAGAGAGAGAGGACGAAAATATATGACGATATGCTACAAGAATATAATGGGCTTGTCAATGTTGTCAATCAGATGTGTAATAGGGGCTCATTCACTCACTCAGCTAGCTAACTAAATGTAATTGATATGCAAATTAGTTGTGTGCTTGCTTCTCGACTATTTATGTGTGAGTACTAAGGTAGTAAGGCTAAGATCTTTCGTTGAACATAAGTATTTCGATAAACGAAAGAGAATTTTCTCTCACTGACTCACTGTTCACTGATGTCAATTAGATTTTGGAGGAGCTATAGGGCACGACACATACATGACGAGTCACTATTATAATTCAGGAGGCAAACCTTCACGCTAAATAATCAAGAGGACTGAATTTTTTGTTAACTAAGTAACATAAGAAGTTAAGGTGTGCATTCAGGATTCCGTAATTGAGGGAGTCGATGAGCTACAGGTGCCAGAGACCAACGTTGACTAACTGACAACTGTAAGGAGCTGCCGAAGAAATCTCCTAACTTTATCGAGACGAGAAAAGAATCAACAAAATAGACTCAGTTAGTCCACTTCAGTTCTCTTCTCTTGCTTTTGGCGAATGTCCTTTCAAAGTGCTAGCAAGGTGTATGCATTTTATATAGATACATACACTGAGCTAATATTATGCTAGTATGCCATTTGATTGGAGAGAGAAGACATAAGAAGCGAGCCAAGTCATAATAATAAGCATAATCTTGCCTCGCCTCGACTTACATTATAATAATATGACTTGAAATAACATTAGTAAGTACCTATCACTCTAATTGTACTAACAACAATGCACTACTATGATATAGCTTATCTATCTATATATGACTACATGAGCATACGCTGTGATACTCTTAAGTATGGACACAGACTTGTTCGTGTTCCATATTCCGTCTCAACTGCCCTCTCCTCACTTTTCTCATGTGCTCAGACAGATTGCAAAAGGGAAACTTCGTTTCGCCTTTTATTAGCATGACTCTCATGTAAAGTAAATCCTCCTCTCTGCCTGTAGAGTAAGGCAACAGTTAAGGAGTTAATGTACAGTGTACAGTGCGTTACCTTTTAGTACAAATACAATTTAGAATCCTATATGTAAGTAAGCACCTTTAACTACCTCAAGTAAGTCTACTTAATAGCATGCAATGCAAGAGAAGAGAATAGCTCACGTACTTTAACCACATTAGCAGATATAGTCATCCTAGAAATAAAATCCAACACATTAATTGAGAATCTTACATACATTTTTACTGTTGCATCTAAATTCTACAACTCTAACCTCTGCCTATAATATGTGTCTGTCTGTTGCTGATGTTTTATTTAGACATAGCGTAATAATACATAATATACCTGGAATATCTTGCCAATGATGCTCACAGAGATTATTTTTGCTATAATGTCTAAGCTGAGTAATGATAAAGTGTGTACATGAGGTGATGTGATGGGTGTAGTCTCACTCACATCAACCTAATCTCTATTCTAAGTTTATTAAATGCAACAACTATTTCGTTTAGTCCAGTCCCATTTTTTTTATCCTCGATATAATAATATGTGGAGGATCTCCTTATGTTCATTTTTATATATTCTTGTGTTCTATAACCCGAAGAGTTGTACTCGGCATAACCATAATTCCCTTCTTCTTATACCTCTCCCACTCACTGTATCACACACAAAGCTTCCACTTTGTTATCATTATCATAATAACCGTGCCAGGTGTAGTAAATACTATGTGAACCTACTGCTCACAGTCAATATACTCTCACTTGCTCATTCCGACGACCACTCTACGTTCTTTACTCATTCTCGCATGTCCTAGACTACAACACCTCAACTATACATCATCGAATTAATCGCCGACTCAGACACACTATTCTTGCCATTTTTTATATCAATTTTCTCCGTATTCACATAAATTGATAGATCTTGTGATATGATTAAAATATGAACACAAATCAGAGCAATATTTTTCAACTTGTTAGTGTATATATAAATATTTAAGTAGTAGCTACATGCAAAGAATTTCAAAACCCAAAATAATATCTGCACTTAAAGAGCATTGCGAAATGTTTGCATGATACAAAATCCAGGGTTGGAACATTATCCAATTAGTTTCTTAATAAAAATGGAATTTTATGTAACAATTTATATATTTTATACTTACGTATTTTGCAATGACTTGTCTTGTCTAGTACTATTTTAAGGCCTGTAAAATTGGTTTAATATTTGAATGTCCTTTGTGAGAGAGGACTTGAAGGAATGAGATTGATAAAAAATAAGATAAGTTTTAAATGAGCTTTAGAATAAATACTACTAATATAAAATTGTTCATTGAACAAACGATGTGATTATTGTGGATAGACATTAATGTAGCTAATAATGAAATGAAAACAGTTTAATTGTCAGGATGACCTACCTCACAAAGTTGACATTACATATAAATGCATTTACTTTTGGTTTTGATCCTTTGCCAGATATTTAGTTGTATTTTATTTCTCTATTATTCTTGTTCATAGAGAATTTTTGTAGTTTTAATATAATAGAAGTCAATAGTTGTGTGGAAAGGAGTGGACAGACATGTCAACAACTTTTACGCATATTATAATTATGCATTAATGCAGTAAGTAGAGGGATAAAAGTAGAAAAGCTCCTGGTTATTTAAATAAGTTTTCTGTTCATGCTGATTAATAGTTGCACACATGACTGGGTTTGTTGTAAAGTGGATTGGCTTTGATTCCCATATTATGTTAGTTCTTATTATTATTATGTGTGATCAAGTACCTAAAAGTTAATATGCCTGTTTACGATTTGACTTTGGGATATCCACGAATGAGAATAAATGAAATAAGATTTTACTGTGGGAGAATTTTCACAGCGTAATATATAGGTACTTTACATTGCCCATCTCTATTTTTCAAGGAATAATTTAATCAGCTCAAAAGTTTAATACACTCCATCCATCCTCTGCTTTTATTTTATGCAAAGTAAAACACTACAAGTCTGTGACCTTTCTTTTACTTATTCGCAAAACGTAGTCCTCTAACTAATAATTAAGTAGTATACGTTGTGTCCTGTTAGCCACTGCATTAATATTGTTATCTTGTACTTGTAGACTATGTACCTAAACAACTAATTAAAATTCTGATTTGTTTGTCAGTGTAATCAAATTATTCATATCTTCAAATCTGAACATCCACAGTTGCTATTTTTTTTTATATATCACATGCTCAGTTAAAATACTACTACACGTACAATTTGTGTATTGAGTACTCTTATTACTCTTGAAGGATAAATTTCTTGCAAGATTCTCATTAATTCATTTTACAATATTTTACACAAGAAATTTTCTGACTCTGAAACAGCATCTGATCTAAATTACTGAAATGCAACTTATTTCAAGCAGGTCATTTCAGATAAAACAAACTTTATGTCTTGCATATATAGTTGAACAAGAAAGAGGTACAAGCCTCACTGAGTTAACTATTTCCTAGAGCTTGTAAACGGTGTCCCATCACTTGTAAATGCATCATTGCTGTCAACTACGTGCAAAGTATACCAAAGCATTGGACATGCAATAAATGAGCATTAACTACAATTATATATTCAATTTATACTTTTGCTGATTTGAAATGCACAAATTTCGTACTAGGTGCAGATCAGTGTTTATGAAGGGCATAAAAATAAAAAGTTTTTATTGTATTATTACCAGAGAATTGCTTCTAGAAAACAAATATTTGACGTTTTGTACCAATTAATGTTATTATATTAGCATATTATAAATGTGCAATTCTTTACTGTGAACAGATTGCACTACATTTACATGTTAAAATTGCCAAATGCTTAACATGTATTTAAATTCAGGGCAAAAAAGAACACTTTATATTGCAAAAATGGAGAATAAGATTTTTGCGGAGAGTTATTGTTAAAATTTTGTTATTTCTATCCTCGAATCTGCAATCCTGTTACATGCTTGTATAAAATTAATTTCTAATAAAAGCAGTTGCTATTACTTAGTTAGTCAATGCAAATGCAGGTAATAATAACCGTAGCCGATTAAAATGGGAGATAAGAAGGGCAATTCTCAGGAACGTTCTTGTGGGATGAAATGAATGTAAGTTAGAATGTGCGTATGATAACAATATCAACAATAATATTTATTTGTAGTAATATTATTTTTCGTTGTAATAAAGCTGAAAGGATTCTACAAGGGCTTTCATGCTAATTCCTAAAGTTCCAAACTGATTCTCATCTGTCTTAAGAACATATTTAAATAATAAATAAATGAGTAGCTATAGTTTGTTCATTGTGTATGTGTGAGTGGAATTATTAATGCGTGAGATGAATGTATGAAAAAGTAAGAAGGATTTGTGCATTGAGTGCGTATAACAATCTCATGATGTCACGCCGCATTTATCAGAAAGCCAAATCGCCTACCTCATTCTGATTTATTATAGGATTTTTTATCGTACAGGTAACTCGAGCTTATACAAATAGGTAGATATGTAAACGATATGCAATTCAATTTCTCAGTAGTTTTTTTACACTCATTTCACAATTTACATGTGTAACTACATAAAGTGGTAATTAAGTTTTGCTGATTGTGTTATGCATTGCTGTGAGTAGTGAGACGATTGCAAAATCATAAATTGCTAATTACAAATTACTTACTCACTCATTCACTGTTCATTCTCCTCGTCTACTTATGTAGGGCTTTTAGTTCCATTTATGAGACTTGTAAATAGCGTAAAAGTTACAGATATGATAGGGTAGGAGGGAACGTTTGCCACTGACAATGAGACTGATGTGAATGAGGGAGAATTTCTTGAACTCATTTATTTCGATTCTATTCAAACAGAAAAAAAAACTGTCGATGCACAAAAAGAAATTATCTAAATGGGCCATGAACATTCTTTCCATTGTCTAATATCATTATTATTGCTTCAGCAGGAAAAACCCCTTGAAAGTAAGAGAAAGATAAAACTAACTGCTCTACAGAATTATTCAGCTCGGTATTAGATTAAATACAACCAATTAACACGTAATGTTTTCATCTGCATTTCTATTACATTTCTGCATTTGTTGCAATTATTACATCTATGCCCTTCCTTCGACGTTTTCATTACAAACACACTCTATCTAGTCAATGTATTTAACTCTTTTATTTTAACTCTTATTCAACTCTTTTATTTACTTTAAACAACTCTATCATGTTCATATCTTTTGCATTAGACATTCACTAATCCAATATACATCGTTTTGCACTTTTTTACCCTTTCCTAATTATTATCAATTTACTTTATCAAAATACTGTTATCAACGCCTCATTAACCTGAACATTGAATAAACGACAATTCAATCTACAGGTCAAAGAGACACTAAAGCCATTTAGTTGCCTAAAGACATCGAAATCCTTTTATATTGTAACAGTAACCTGGTTTATGCTATGCTCTTTTACAAAGTTTGAAATCAACGTTTATAATAAAAGCTACCTACTACCCACCTACTACCATGCTATATGTTTTATGTGCTAACTAATTTTATCGTCATTATTATATTAGAAATGCATTTCATTTAATTTTGTATTCACAACACAAGGCATACGTTCGTGTAGGTTTTACGTTGTTTTAACATAAATGTTAATGTAATTAGTGAGTTTGTTAGCAGGAATTTTATGAAGTAATAAGGAAATGAATTTGTTTTTAATTAGGTACTATTTCTCAATTTCTCGGTACAACATCAATTGACGATTTGGAAAAAATCATATAAACTGGGATTTTTTATTGACCGATTTGACCTTCATTTACAATGCACGGTTAAATGGTCTCCTGAACTGGAATAACTCAATCGAAGTGCATGCGTATGTATATATGTAATTTATAGTCAATAATTAATAAAGTATGATCTATGAGCTTAAATGTTTCATGAAAATGAGTGAAGAATGTGACATTTTAATAATTTATTCTTCTTTTGAATGGGAATACAATATTCAACAATTCGGAGAAAAGGGTTTAGTTATTTTCTAAGCTTGCATCATCAGTTTGGACCTTGTTGACTCCCTTTTTACCTTTTTTGCCACTGGATGCATCGATATCCCAGTTGAAGATGTTTCCACGTCCAGCTTGTCCCATGGCTCGGCCAGCAAATGCTTGACTACGAGAACCGGATGAGCGACCACGGCCTCCATGATGAATTGGCTCTTCGAGAGAAACATAATGATGCTGGCGACGGTGATGACTGGATCTGGGTACTCGGTGAAGAACGGAAGAATCCAGATTATCAGCGTTCTTGGACTCCAGAATTTGCTGAGAAACGTCCGAGATTCCTTCAGCCTCCACATTCCTCGCCACTACAGACAAAATTAAAATGGAGAAAATGTAACAACCCCCGTACATTATATTATCTCTGCATATTTCTGTTAGATAATTTCTCTAAAAATTAGTACCAGCTGCAGTAGCAGCCAATCCGAGGAACGCCACAATGGTTATCCAGTGCAACATATTGAATATTGGTGTAGAGTCTCAAGAAATACTGGCAACTTTTCAATCAGCAACTGCTTAGGTCCAACGAGAGAATGAACGTTTCGATAATGGAAATCTTCAACTCCCAATGCAGGTTGTTTAAACTAAAGGGCAATAGTTTCATTAAGGGTAATGCCCTATAACAATATCCTTTTGTTCTAAATTTCTGTACACGTATGCAGGAAGTATAATTTTCAATTATAAAATAAGACGATAAAATATTCCGATTCAAATGCACTAATTTCCGATAATTTCAATACTGAAAACTGTGTCGAAATATGGCTGCAACATCGTACGTATTTTGGAACATGAGGGCTAGAGGCTACAAAAAAGTGTGCAAAATATCAACCTGTGTCTTAAAAACAGTTTTATTGCTTTTCTGTTAGTTGATATAGCTTTCCCAGGACAAATACTTGTCGCATTCATCACCAATAAAATATGTGCATTTATTATTGTAGATCTATATGCAAATGATGAGGGAAGAAAAAATGCATTGAAGGACCCAGGTTTTTCAGTTTTTCATACAATCAAATTTTTCGATTTTACTGTAGTCAGTTTCAGTTAATTGCAAAATAAACTTCGATGCGTTAGTGAACATTTTCAATTTAGATTCGAGATATTTTATTTTTTGGGATTGAGTTTGTTTTGCTACCCGCTTTATATGTACTAATTGCACCAGGGCACCCTGTATTAGATGCAACGGATCCAATGCCCGAATTTTTAATAACTCGTTATTTATCGTTGAATCCTTTTATACCATGGGGAATTATTTTGAATGCAAAGAATACGTGGAGGTGGTGACTATTAGAGAACGAGTGACAGTTGAAGTTAGGCTCTTTGTGCCTATCGACGTCGACTCTTCTTCCAGCAAATCAGCAGAACAGTTCGGCCATTAGATCTTCGTTAAATATTTGCATGTGAAATAAATCATTCTTTTTTGATGCCGAAGTAAATGTATGAGTTTGAGCTGGAACCTGGTATTATATGCTGTTGTGTGCATTTATGTAATTTCATTTCGCGAAATAAATATTGTGTAAATACACATATGATAGAAAACCGATTTAATTGCAAGTTGGGGGTGTTTAATATGCTTCTTTTCTCTACGTTTGTAGTGTTTCAGTTTCTATCCACTGTCTGCACTAATAAATATTTTAAAATTGATAAATTGTACACTTTCAAGTTTTCCAATAGAAGGAAAAGTCTTGTGCACGTAAGAGTTTCATGATGGGAGATGGAAAAAGTCATTACATCGGACTGATATTATAATAGCCAGCAGCAATAGGTATTAGTAGTCTACGAGAAGTTAGAAGTGGGTGAGAGTAGTTAGGATTTGCTATTGCAGAAACATAGAAATTTTAGTCTTCGAGAATAGCGTCAAGTCCATTAGCAGGCCCAACATCTTCACCAGCCCCAGTGTTAGCACCAGCTCCAGCTCTCCATTGAGTTCCTCCGCTGTTGTTGCTGCCTTGACTGTTACTATTTCCCCAAGCATTGTTGTTTCCTCCACCATTACTGGAACCACCAGCGCTGTTGCTTCCTCCACCATTGCTAGAGCCACCAGCGCTGTTGCTTCCTCCACCATTGCTAGAGCCACCAGCGCTGTTGCTTCCTCCACTGTTGTTAGATCCCCAAGCATTATTACTTCCTCCACTGTTACTTGATCCGTAAGCATTGTTACTTGAACCACTGTTGCTGGATCCATAAGCATTATTACTTCCTCCACTATTACTGGATCCCCAAGCATTGTTGCTTCCTCCACTATTACTGGAACCACTAGCGCTGTTGCTGCCTCCATTGTTGCTGGAACCCCAGGCATTATTGCTTCCTCCGCTATTGCCAGAACCACTAGCGCTGTTGCTTCCTCCACCATTGCTAGAGCCACCAGCGCTGTTGCTTCCTCCACTGTTGTTGGATCCCCAAGCATTATTGTTTCCTCCACTATTACTTGAACCGAAAGCATTGTTACTTGAGCCACTGTTGCTGGATCCGAAAGCATTATTACTGGAACCCTTGTTACTGGATCCAACGGCATTATTACTTCCTCCATTACTGCTGGATCCCCAACCATTGTTACTTCCTCCACTATTGCTGGAACCACTTGCACTGTTGCTGCCCCCATTGTTGCTGGAACCCCAGGCATTATTGCTTCCTCCGCTATTGCCAGAACCACTAGCGCTGTTGCTTCCTCCACTATTACTTGATCCGAAAGCATTGTTACTTCCTCCAGTATTACTTGATCCGTAAGCATTGTTACTTCCTCCACTATTACTCGATCCGAAAGCATTGTTACTTGAACCCTTGTTACTGGAACCAGGAGCATTATTACTTCCTCCATTATTGCCGGATCCCCAAGAATTACTGCTTGCTTCACTATTGCTGGATCCCCATGCTTTATTGCTTGCTTCACTATTGCTGGATCCCCAAGCTTTGTTGCTTGAATCACTATTGCTGGAACCCCAAGCTTTATTGCTTGCTTCACTATTGCTAGACCCCCAAGCTTTATTGCTTGCTTCACTATTGTTGGATCCCCAAGAATTACTGCTTCCTTCACTATTGCCGGATCCCCAAGAATTACTGCCTCCTCCGCTGTTGCCGGAACCGAAAGCATTATTTTTTCCTCCACTGTTGCTGGAGCCGAAAGCATTATTACTTCCTCCACTATTACTGGATCCGAAAGCATTATTGCTTCCTCCGCTGTTGCTGGAACCGAAAGCATTATTGCTTCCTCCACTGTTGCTGGAGCCGAAAGCATTATTACTTCCTCCACTATTACTGGATCCGAAAGCATTATTGCTTCCT
>JAAAYG020018155.1:0-18031 GCA_009936455.2 Tomocerus minor
TGAGTTAGGCTTGAGGAGACGAAGTGGGAAAATACATGGAAAAACAGAAAATCCAAAGTGCTGCCGACGCACGTTAAGTGCTATGTCAAAGCTTATCAATGCCGAAGTTATTATAACTGAATCAAAGCGTTTTTGTTACGAGTTATGCACTATGTGTAATTACATAATTTTAGTTATTTGTTGATAGATTTGTAGCAATTTGCAGTTAAAAACATTGTTGGCTACCTCTTGTGATTATAAATAATACAAATATTTTTTGAGTTTGTAGAAATAAAATTGATTAATTTCATTCAATAACTTCTTGCTTGTATTATACTTTGCATTTGCTAAACTGTGCAGTTAAAACTTTTATAAGTAAGATTCATAGAATAGTACATGTTGCGAATATGAGCAGAATCATAAAAATAATTAGCTTTACAGTTCCATATTTCGTGGGATTTTTTGGTTTTTAAAAATCAGTGAAACAAAACTAAATGAATGAGATACTAAAGATAAATGCAAGTCAAATAAATATGATTAATCATTGTATTAGAAACTCAACTATTATAGAAATACTTTTCACAAAATGATCTTTTATTGAGAAACGGTTGCTTACAGACCAAATAATAACTTTTTACTTGGATTCCGCATTTAACGTCTGCAGACCTTTGTAGCTGGCCACAGGAACGTATGTGACAATGGTGTACAGCTTGTGAACCGAATCTTCATCATCATTTCTACGACGTTCTAACTTGATTCTCAGTCGGAATGGTACATTTCTAAATAAAATAATCAAAAGTAATTTCAAAGCATTAAATCACGGCACACGAGGATTCCTGCATGTCTTTTATAGTATAATTTGTAATTAGGTTTCAGTCTAGCTGGAAAGTGGATAACACAAAGAAACTAGATTTTAGAACATTTTTAGACATGGGGACTGAGCTCGCCATATATTATATGTAATAATTTACGGACTATACCGCACCGATATCCCATATGAATACTTTTCACTTATACACATTTATTTTATTGAAGAAATGCGTTGTTGTCAGTGCCGTTTTTAAAAGAGATTGAACTGAACCCTTCAAAATAAAAACTAAGCAGTAACGAACAGTACAAAAATGAAACCCAATAAAATCACAAAACCTAGCTTGCCGGACACTGGGACATATCACATAACAAATTTGAAGTTTGTATATTCAAAAAAATCATAACTACCTCACTCCTCGAGACCAAACTTGCTTATTGACATTTTCATCAATTCGAACATCTTGTGTTCCCATTTGTTGAGAGGCAAATTTGCGAATTTCGCTGATAGCCCGTGGTGCTCGCCTTTTAAATCGAATACCGTGGAGCCTCTTGTGCAAGTTGATGGTGTGGACACGGCTCAATACTTCATTGATTGCGGACTTCTTCTTTTCGCCCTTTTGCTTACCCATTCTACCAATAATAATAAAACCAGTTAAAAAGTGAATACCTTTAATAAAAAATCGTAAAAAATAGTTTCAATAATTTAAAATTTACGACTTACGTGAAATTTTTATTACCAACGTGGAGCGACTGGAAACGCAAAACAGTAAGAGAAATGGAGTTTCACCAAACCGAATGACTCGTACAATCGAACTTCCCACTAAACTGCAGACTCAGACGGCATGGCACAAAATAATCACATCTTCGCTTGTTACAGACTCTCATGCCCAGCATGTATATTGGTTGCTGAACATAGTATAAATTGTTTCATCGCAGTCGGCAGTCACTTTACACACACAACACACAATCACTGTCTCAGAGTACAGAACAGAAGTACCTATCTCACATTCCCCTCTTCCATGTTTTTTCCTCTCTAATTGGATTAGGATGCACAGGATTTTTGCCGATGCAATATGTGACCTGATAACCTGTATTCAAGATAAGGGACATTAAAGAACATCATGGCATTTTGTCATTTTCAAAAATATCGGAAGCAATTGGCATGTGTCTTTTGTACTAATTTTTCAAATAACTGCTCTATTCCTCCTAAAGTGCCAGCCTTTGGTCATGACAGTATTACTTGTGCTAACCGTGATTGTTCCAGGCAGGCTAAAGAGGTTACCATAAAAATAAGGTGATCCCTGATATTATGATGAGCTTAGTAGTCATATTAAATCCTTTATGCTAAACTAAGTTGACTAACGTACCTAATTTCTGTGAGCGTGTTTTACAATCTGTGCAGCAAAATCAAAAAATTAGCAATTCTAATTAATTCAGCTTTAATCTTTTATTGTGTACTAAAGAGTAGAGGCCAGAAAGGAAAATTAGTTGTGTAAGGGTTGCCGACTGCCGTTACAGATATGAGTAAATATAGATGATGAATATCATTCAAGGATAATATCTAGAATTTGCAGATTGACATAATAAGCTAAAGCACCAATCTGAGATATACGTTAAAAAATATAGACAGTTAGCTATACAGATATCTTGGTTTAAGGAAATTATAATAGTGTGTAGGCAGGAAATTAGGATAACGGAGGTCCGAAACAGTTGCATAATGATCTTAATCCTGCAAAATTCATATCCGATTCAGCGGTAGACTGTATTCCTATTGGCATAATATGCATTTGGATTTCTTCTCTCTCAATTTCTTCGAGCGTGTTGTGAGTAATTTTACGGCACCATTCTAAGCTTTTGGACCATTCGTGAATTTCCTCCCAATTTAGTGCCAAATGTTCAGCTTCGATAACGAAAAATTCCATATGTCGAAAATCCAGTAAATTTTCAAAAGCTGACCAATTGACAATGCTAAAAACAGTTGCTTCTATAACAGGAAAAACATGATATGTGAATTAAGAATGGCGAATGTGATTTAACTTTTTAATATTTTGACTCGGGATATGACGGTATAGGATTGTAGGATATTGATTGCTAACCTGGATAATCGAATTTACTCAAGGAAACAGTCAGTTCTTGAACATTGAATAAAGTTTTTACCAATTCTTCACAATGTTTATCACACAGGCACCCAGAGATCTTAAAAAATTTGATGCTTTCAGGCAGTAAATGAAAATTAGAAACCTGGGCGTGGCATTCATGAATTATTAAGGACATCGTCGTGATATTTATGCATTGATTTAGTTTTCTCAAATTGATGTACATATCCTTTCCTGTGATCCGAAGATGCAACACAGTTAAAGTGTCACGACATTTTTCAGCAGCAGCTAATGCCACTGTCAACACTTCTGTGTCCATCAAAGTAAGAGAAAGATGTTTTAAAGTATTCTGATATTCCAGAATACTCAGCCACCACTGGGGAAGAGGATGGTCGTGAGCTGTGATCAATATTTCGAATTCAGTAGGTTCTCTGTTCGAGAATTCTGACATTTTGTGGAAAGTATGATCGATGGGTTTTTCAATATTACTAATGTCATGGTCAGGGATGCAAAATGTAATAAATAATTTTTGATTTTCCGCAGGCCCAATTGTTAGTTGGCGTAGGGTGCACCGATTGTTGTACAAAAATTCTACGACAGAGTCTGGTTTCTGAATAATGTAACTTGGTACGAATGCAGCTGGGAGAGGTATTGTCAGAAGTTGCTCTAACGTGCAAATAATGTCAATTTCTTCCAAAGAACCAAAAGTTATCATTTCAATGAATTTAAAAAGACGAAGCGTGTCTGAATGTAGAGATGCTGGGCTGGAATTTGAAATTCCTTCACTTTGAAGCATTATCGATATTTTCATTTGCTTTAAGTGCTTTAGAATAATTTTGTCAGCTCTCATTTTCGTCCCTTTCTTGTCGTTGTCTGGATAAATAAGCTTTACGTTATCCAGATGAACATTTTCTAGCCTTGAGCAACGGTGTAGTATGTATATTAAGTTGACAACCGAAATTTCTTTGTGAAAGACCAATGCAATTATGTTTGTCGAGAAATGTTCACTGAGTTTGCTGTCGTTGCATGGTACATTTAGATTCCTAACTACAGTTCCAGAAGCCACGTTTAAGTTGACATCTTCAACTGCCGTGTTTTTCACATTCCGTTTGTCGTCCATTGCTGTACTTTACTCAGAATTTTGAATGCCTAGATACAACAATTTCTTTTAGGATGCCGGATTGTTTGCTACAATGCCAAGCTTCATAGTCATAATATTACATTCATACATACATTATATCAATATACATTTTATACATATCATACTTGTACATGATACTTATGGAAATTTTTCAATTCAAAATTTTGAATTCTTATAATCATAAAATACAGCATACCAAGAACAGTGCTTTACAGTATATAATAGTACCTACGTTAATATATACTGTCAAAACACTGTAAATACTTTTAACAAAATAACTACACTAATTTATTAATTACTATTTGAGACATTTCATACTAAGTATAAAAGTTTGTTCGGCCTGTTCGCTATATCGATACTTGCACTGCACACCTTTCACTTTACTTTCACTAATAATCAAACTGTTTGTACACAAATAAATATCCACTCTCGCAGACATCACGGATTATCGATATTTCTTTTACTGCCAATACAGGTTGCAACATTTGGCTTATTTTTACTCTCAATTAGTAAAAAGTATGGACTGATTCTGAAGGAATTATTTATACCAACGTAAAACGTATTTTCAGTATCCCTCACTTTTGTCATTTCATTTCATAGTAGATATAGAAATAAGATGAGTAAATAAGATAAAATACTAATGCACTTGCCTCTTTCACAAATATTTACAGACCAACAGCTTTGATTTCGTACCTTGCGAATTTTATTGCCCACGTCCTCGCCTAGTTGGTGTTCCCTGTTGCGGCCTCCACGTTTAAGAATGGAAATTGGGAGTTCTAGGACTGAGGGAAGGGTGAAAGGTCTCTGCTCAAAATGGTTTCTGTTAGAATTTCAGCATTGCTTACTAGACATTGACCAACCAAGCAATGAAGTTGGAAAGTGGAACGGAACAAATGTGGAAGAAGGCAATGCAGAGTAGTTGCCATTGGAAATACTGCGTCACCACTGGATTGTCCATTTTAGAATTCCAAGTTCACCATTTATTTCACAAACCCACTCAATTTTACTATGACAGATAATGTAAAACTGAAGGATGTTGATGATGACCCAAATGATGATCAATAATTATTATTATATGATCGCATGTATCATATTATGTGCAAGAAAGTAGTAGGTGAGAGTTAAAAAAGTATAAGTTGCTGGGTTGCGGAGGCTATGACGTTTGTTATCAAGTGAAAGTAATGCGGTGAAAGCTTGTATGTACGTTGTTGTAAGTCAGTTCTAAAATCGCAATGGATAATTTATTTTACATATTAATTGGGACTATAAAGTAAGAAACCGAAGCCACAATCTTTCCTTATCATTATTTGTATTGCATTTGTATTAGTTAAAGTGGGCAAAAAGTACTTTCGTTTCAATATGATTTTATAAAAACGGTTGATTTCTCTTTATTTCCGCAACGTCATCGTCTCGCCAGTAGCTGCACTTTTCTTTGTTCTTCCGGTAGTAACTAAAAATTTCTTAGCTGCAGCAGGTCTTTTTGTTTTAATTTTACCCATTTGGTGGTATTTATCGACTTCACTCTGATCAGACTCACTAGATATTCCTTCATCTTCAAGATATCGAATGGATCCATCTTTTTCCAAAATCGTTATAAAGTAAGGCATATACTCAAATCCTACATCTTCGTCCACAGAGTTGTCATCCCGTTTATGAATGCCACCTTTTTTCAATATATTTTTCGGAAGCTTTCCCGGACTTACTTTCTTTAGTGTGCATTTTACATATTTTGTTTTAGCAGATTTGCTGCTACATTTTCCAATTTTGGTGGTAATGATAATGTCTTGCGACGATTTTTCCTCATTTATTCCTTCTTCCCCATTGATATTTCCATTCGAGGTTGATTCAATTTCATTGTCCCTGATGATTTCCTCTATTCGTTTCGGCTTAAAAATTCCAGTTAGCTTTCTATCCGCCGCAGTACTTGGAAAGTCCAGAAAGTTACAGTAGCGATCCATATCAGATTTACTGTGGCCACCTTTGGGACAACTTACATTTGTTGGAAGAAAGCGTCTCTGAAATTGCTCTTTAAATTTCCAATTATCTTCTAATGTCCTCAATTTCAACATATACTGTTTTGAATTCCCTCTCATCCTAATCTCTGTCTTTATTGCTATTCTATCGTCATTCCTCCCTTCGGGGCAGTTATTGATTTTTGTTGGAACATCAGGAGGCTCATCAGATGATTCTACATAAGAATTTAATTTTGAACTGGGTTCTTTAGGACACTGATTCGCAGTTACTTGATGGCATTTGGAGGAGGGATGAGTTGCTCCACTATTTCCAACATTGAATGTCGTAAAATCAATTTTGCACACCGTAACTGTTTCAAGTATAAAAAGACTTATGTGCTTGTGATAATTATTACAATTTACTATACCACGCAAGAACAAAATAGATATGTTTAATTGATAAAATTTAATGTCGTATTGCATTGGTACCTATATCATTAATCTCCGATGACTTTGCCATGTAATTTCTGTGTGCCACATGGTCCATACGAATTCTGAATGATTTTGGAAACTATTTCAGATGTGCTCAGTGAGTGATGGCTTAGGTGAGGGAAGTGTATAATAACGATTCCCCCATTTCGGTCTGATGACATGAATCCTGGAATCTCACTCAACCTTTATTTAATTAAACCTCTTTCAGGGAAGTATGCAAGTGTGAATAAGTTATATTATCATAACTTTGGCAAGCGCCATGGGTACTACATTACTTACACATAATTATTTGATTATACTATCATTTATTTTGACTCGTGTCGACCTTCCCCGTAGTTTACTACGCAGGACAAAAAATCAGGGGAGTCACAGAATTATTCTATAAACGGAAGCGGTGTGGTCTAGTCGTAATTGAATGAGAAAAAAAGGCAATATGTGTGGTGACAATGGTGAAAGTTCAATTCAGCGATACATATATTATTAAGTGCATTTCAATTTTTTCAGATATTATTTCTGCAAAAAAATGTATTTGAAGTATGTATTTATAATATGTACAATGGTAAATCTGTTTTTCATTGGAATACGGTATTTGCTAATTAATATTATTACATTTATTTTTCATTTAATATTGGCGAAAGTCATACAAGTTGAACGAATCCAGATTCAATTAAATGCGAAATTTGACGATATCTCATCACATGCCGGCCCCCGATCCTGAGTTGAACTTCACTTTCCCTAATTGACAAAGAAAGAAATTAGCTATAGCTATACGTACCAGAAAATTATATTAAATAAGAAATGTGAAGAATTACCCCCCATCCATTTCTTCTACAATTATGTCCGTATCACGAATTACTTGGAAGAAGACAAAAGAATCAAGATTGGGAGACTTCATCATTTTTTGAGGTTTAAGTTCTTGCATAGTGCGGGGCATATGTTGCACAGCATTGGCTAATTGGCCTTCTAGAAGTTTAAGATACCTGAAAAGTTAGTATAATAATTAATAAAACATTTAAACCATGTTTACTATAATTAGCCCTACTTAAATTCCCTAGTTTACTAATGTGTATAGTATAGGTTGAAGGTTGTTAAAAATGAAAACATCGAATTTCATTACTCTTTCATATACACAATTTCTTGATAAGTTAATTTTGATGGAGCACTTGATGAACGACTATTTTCTTGTTCTTGAATATACCACCCATATGTTTGAATTTTACTCATCCTCGTTGTTAAATAATTGGCTATTATGAATTTTATCCTGTCAACCTGCAACGTAACAAAAAAATTAAACAATGGAAATTTATTATTTCAGATATCTTTTATAGTTATTAAGTTTATGATTATACTAGGCCTGTCCAGTTATCAGTTAATTGTCATTATATTTTCTCCTTGTAACTGACACTTTCCCAGTAGATGTTTAGCTTTTCTAGTACTTTAAACTTTCGTTTTGGTAAAACGTGGGTAAAATTCATAGACTAACTAAGTAACTGTACCTGTACCCTGTCTGTCTACTATGGTTAAAAGTCAAGGTAATCTAGTGAAAAAATGTTAGTGTGCAATTTAGTCGTGCACATATTATTTCATTTACGGAAAGAAAGTTAGAGAGTAAGGGGCATAAATTGTGTGTGTATACGATTCGCCTAAGGATAGTAAATACTTCCCCCCTCCCTCTTAAAGGATTGGCAAAAAATTGATGCTTTGAGGGGTTCGGAACCAGTAGGGAAAATACACAGCCTTGGAAATCCCCTATCGCCACCTCTTTTGATCCTACATATATCAAAATATGTTTTAAAATCATATTCGTGTGACGTCATACCGCATACCGTGACGTCACGCGAATATTTTCCACCAACTTTTCATTTTCGAAAAATTACAGGGAGACTTGCCACAGGCTGCGATTCGCCTATTATTATATCTACACAGTGAGATCTTGTGGGGAGGGGGGCAGGCCGTCATGTTCGGGCCTATTGTCAACTCCTGTAATATGTATTATAGTAATGCATTGTTAATTAATGTTCGAACGGCAAGAGCAAGTCTCACACCAGCGCAGCTCGCAGAAACAGTTGTCAACCTCTACTATACCCCAACTCCCAACTGCAAGATATAGCCGCGCATTTAACGGCGTTTGTTTTCGCTGGGGATTAATCTTATACAGAACTCCTTCCCACCCAAAAAAACAGCCTCCCTCCGACCACTATCGCCAGTTCGGATTTAAACTGCGGTCGTAAGTACAGATAATGAAGGGTAAAGCTAGCAGAAAGTGGTCACTAGCTAGATCATCAGACTATGGTTTATGATGGCCAGGATTCGAGTTTGTCTTGATAGCATTATTTAAAAGGCTTTCCGATGACCGTTTTCCCCGTCCCCAGATTGTATTAATACGTAAGTAAACATAGTTTTTTTAGGAATTGGTGGTAATTTTTGTTCGCCAGTCTGTTCTATTAAGCTCTAACTGTTTTGGCTGTCGCTTGTGGCTATTTTTGTTGTAGGTACCTCTAATTGATGTATAGGTAGTCGCACGTCATCGTTTTGCAATTTGGCGATATTATTTTCCATATTTTTTACTTGTTCGAGTAAACATTCTATTTCTTCAGCTAGAGGTGGTTGAAGATCTGGGGCATGTTTCTCATTTAGCCATGCCTGTATAAAAATTAGTTTAGATTAGATGTAAATAATTGCTGTTACATTTTGTCCGTAAATAATGAAAATAGGCAATACATATAAATTAAACTTGCAAGCCATCTTACAATTTGCAATCTTTGGAGAACCTCATATGCCGTAAGATTGATAGTATCTTCTTCGTCACTTGGTCCCATCATATCTACATCAGAATCTTCCTCCACAGTAGAGTCCATTTTGTCTTCGTCTTAAGAGGTCACTAGCAAACTGGGCTCCACTACAAACAATCAACACGGATATTACATTATAGGTCGATACTGTTATTTTGAAAATTTGAAATAAAATTAAAATGTTTGTTCTTACATCTACAGATCGAATACTTGATATTTTGGTGGAAACAAAATCGCTCCAAAATCTCCTTTTTTGCAGTGTTGTGTTCAGTTAGGTGTTAGTTTTGTGTACTGAGGGAAGCTCAAAACAATCTACAAAAGTAGTAGTACTCAAAAAACTGATTAATTTAATTAATTGTTTAGTGCACATCAAAGATTTATTTATGTATTCTTTTAAAACTTCTCAGACAAAGTGACAGGTAACAGGTGGCTTTGCTTTGTACGCTAAAAGATTTAAAACGACACAGGGAACCCGCTGACAATTCACCCACTAATCGTGGGAGGGATATTTGAAATTTACGATTTATAAATGTATCTGTTCTCCGTATTGCTGAAAAAATTACAAAAAACCTCAAAAAATCAGTACTATTTAAAATAACGCTTTCTATATAGTTTCTATATTCAGTAATTGAAATAATTTATATTCAAACAAATTATTTAGGAAAAAATAGTTCATTAGTTTAGTTTAGGACAATGAGTCTTAATCAAAATACGCTTCCGCTGTCCGAAATTCTTCGATCTAAAGAAGCAGCTGAAGCTGAAGATGAACCTAAAACGAAAACCAGAGATGATTGGAAGAAAGCTAAAGAGCTTGAAGAAGCTCGAAAGGTATTTAAAACCTTTAATTCATAATTGCAAAAAAATGGAACGATTTTAGTAAAATCAACATTATCAATAATATAATGTTGAATGTCATGTATGTCTACTAAAATGTCATGTATTGATTATATATATATATTTGTTTAATAGGCAGGAACTGCCCCTGCAGCTGTTGATGAAGAAGGCAAAGATATCAATCCTCACATTCCACAGTATATTTCATCTGCTCCCTGGTATTATGGTTCCAAAGGACCAACGTTAAAGCATCAGAGAACCCAACCGGAATCTAAGAAGGTGTACTCGCAGTTAAATGAATGGTATAAGCGAGGTGTAGACACAGTAAGTCATTTTTATTGTTAGTCTTTGTACATTATAATAAAATTGGAGCACAAGTAATTGTGTTGTAACAATCGGAAAGACAAAATAATCTAAGCCCATTTTTCTATTTGTTGCATTAGAGTAAAATAGCAACTAAATACAGAAAAGGCGCTTGTGAAAATTGCGGTGCATTGACTCATCAGAAAAAGGATTGCTTAGAACGTCCACGAAAGATTGGAGCAAAATTTACAGGTGCTGAAATTGCTCCTGACGAACACATGCAACCAAATTTGTCATTGGATTTTGACGGAAAGAGGGACAGATGGAACGGTTATGATTCGAATGAGTATCTCGCTATTGTCGACGAATACCAAAAGGTTGAGGAAGCTAAAAGACACTTAAAAGCAGAACGCCTTAAAACTGGACAAGAAGGGGAGCCTCTACCAGACAATATGGTTATGGATGAAGATGTGCCAGAAGAAGATGAGGATAAATATGTAGACGATGCTGACATGCCGGGAACTAAAGTGGATTCCAAACAGCGTATTACGGTTCGTAATCTTCGTATTCGTGAAGATATAGCAAAATACCTCAGGAACTTGGATCCAAATTCTGCCTACTACGATCCAAAAACAAGGGCTATGCGTGACAATCCTTACAAAGATATGGGACGGGACGCGGAGTCGTAAGTTATAAATCCAGGATTTAATTTCAGAGTAGGTAACATCCAGGTTACTAATAAAAAATGCACTGTCTGAATTTTAGGGTTGACTATGCTGGAGAAAATTTTGTTCGTTTCACTGGCGATACCAATAAACATGCTACCGCTCAATTATTTGCCTGGGAAGCTCATGAAAGAGGAGTAGATGTTCATTTACTTGCAGAACCTACAAAATTGGAAATCCTTAAAAAAGAATTCGAGAAGAAGAAGGACGAATTCAAGGGTTCTCTTACAAAAAATGTTATCGACAAATATGGTGGAGCAGAACACTTGGAAGCACCTCCTAGAACACTCCTTCTAGCTCAAACAGAAGATTATACAGAATATTCCAGACAAGGAAAAATAATTAAAGTAAGAGTTGTTTATATAGAGTTGCCCTGTATGTAAGACATGAATATAATTGTTTCAGAAATTCAGTGTCAAACCTCATCATTCATTAATACATACAAGGTTCATTTGAGTTTTTGGTATGTGCATATTGTAGTAATTTGTTTTTTGTAATTCTTACCAGGGAAATGAAAAACCAATAATACGTTCGAAATACGAAGAAGATATCTACCCCAGTAACCACTCCTCCGTTTTTGGCTCCTATTGGCGTGCTGGACAATGGGGTTATCATTGTTGTCATTCATTGATTAGGGTAAGAAAATTTAAACATATTAAACTGAGTTGCGTTTCACTTTTTTGAAACTTTTTTAATATATATATAATATATTTCTGTAATTTAAATTGTCATCTAAATTAAAGAAATACACTATTTTGTCTTAGAATTCATATTGCACGGGAGATACTGGCAGAGCAGTAAATGATAGTGCATCTATCGATGAAACCATTAAAATAAAAGAAGAGCAGGCAGAAATTCTTCGCTTGGCTCAGAAAGAAGCGGAAAATGCACAAAAGACCTTGGTCGAAATTCATAGAGAAAATATGGCCAAGGAAGCTGAAAAAGCAAAAGAAAAGGAAGAACAAGCATTGAATCTATCGAAAACACAAAAGAAGAACCAAAAGAAAAGAAACAGGAAAAGGTCTAAAGCAGACAAAAAGAAGCAACAGTCATCCTCTAGTTCCGATTCATCTTCCAGTGACAGTAGTTCTTCAGATTCAAGTGACTCCTCTGAAGACGAAGCCACAAAGAAAAAGAAGAAGTTGAAAAAGGCTCTTGCAGAAGAGGAGAAACGTCAAAAGGATGCGGACAAAATTGTGGATGATCGAAAAAGACCATATAACAGTCGTTATGAGAATCAAGCTCCAACCGAAGAAGAATTGGAAGCTTATTATATGAAAAGAGCACGAGAGGAAGATCCCATGTTAGAGTTTATTACTAAGAAAAAGAAATAGCAAACTAGAACTCGCCAATCCGTTAAATTAGTAACGTCTAATTTTAGATTTTTTTTGTTATTACCCTATATTCTTAAAGCCTTTAATTTATTAGGAAAGTAAAACTGTTTTACATAATTGTATTGTATACTTTGCATGAGTTAGCTATCGGCTGTCTGTATTTATGTGAATAATATTAATATGTAATAATATAGCAGTTATATAGATATTATTGTATGAAATCGTTTCTTGGAATACTTTTTATTTTAGTAAAGTTTGATAATGACGAATTGATTAAGAATATACATGAGACACACAGTAAACATTGGCAGAAAGAATGTGCTTTTAAATTCAGAAACAGAACTCTTTTTGTTAAAATTGAAAGGCTTTCTAGGGTTTCCTGTCGACTTTGTCCGGGGTGTCGTTCCTTTTTCTTTATTTGCATTAACAAAGTCTTTACCATATAACCGTTCTTCAATCCAGTCCATGAAAGCCGAAACCCTCGTGTAGACTCCGGCATAGCCTAGGATTTAAAACCCATGATCTATCAATACAAGGGCTTCTCCCTTAACTAGCAAAGAATAATTATCACCTTTCCGTGCACATCCGTAGCCGTAAGACACTATTCCGCATAAAACCGTTTCATTTTGAAGAGTGGAAACACCCGGTCGTTCCACTAAGTGGTGACACATCAAAGGACCTATAGGTATACGAATTTATACTTTTCATTGCATTCATTTGTCATAACAAGCAGTCTTATTTGTCTTATTGATAGATGATTATGCATCAAGAATGAAGGCTCGATTAGTGGATTATGAGGACCAGAAAAATGTCGAAAGGAGGGTTATTATTTTGAGTCGAAGGACTAATTATTATACTATGGCATGGTACAAGATTATGTATATATATATATTATAGCCGCAAGTTGTAACTATGTCGGTAAAACTTTGTGGATTGATACACATTTGATTAGCTCATTACATTCTTTCATCTATTTGATAACGGCTCCAGCAAACAGCAAATCTAAGCAAGTGTATTATAGGGTTATACGTTTACAGTACTTATATGTACTTATGTACCAGGTTTTTTCTGTAAAAGTGACTAGCAATCTTACTTTTTATGTACATTAATATCGTATCAATGTCATTTATATCACGGTTAATAAAACCATAAAATATAATCTGGAGTATGTAATAAATGTTTGTATTTTAATGTTACAAGTGTTTAACCTTCTGATTATATTCATGCACATGCCAGCAGCGTGTAGCATTACCGGCTACAATAGTATACAAATACATATACTGTGCATCCATAATTTGCGATTTTCCTCGAAAATTGTAAAAGTGGCCAGAGAATTCAGTGAAAAACTGACAATCACAGCCTACCAATGCAAACTCCCTACTATTTGCTGTTAGTTTAATAAACATCTTCATATAAAACTACTGGTATTAGCAGGCAATGGTTTTAACCTATACTTGATGTTATTGCATATGTCTCTGAATTGAAATGATGATGCCATTATTTTATTCATGATTGCGTGTTTTATTACCTCCAGAATCTCCCTGGCATGAATCTTTATTTCCTTCAGATTCTCCTGCACACAACATCGTCATTAGATCGAAATTGTTTCCGTACTGTTTTGCACACTCAATATTCTCGACAACAGGGACAGAAACTTTTCGGAGAACGGAACTAGTAAGATGACTTCCTTCTGATGTAGTTCCCCATCCAGCAGCGGTGGCATAACCTGACACAAAAATTGGTTTCTCCATTAAGAAATTGTGTTAGAAAAACTAGCATTCATTTCAACATGTTCTTAAAAACAATAAAATATCAACAATTTCTACTTCCTAAATGGTATAACGGATTTTTTAGGACAACATACCTGAGGCAATAAATTTTCTCGTTGGAAGTAGAAAAGCTTTAACATTTCCATCAAAATTAAAAGCAGGATTTACACGAACGAGTGCTATATCGTTTTCAAAAGTTGATCTGCGATAAAAGAAAATAAATATGCAAAATTCTCAAACTCCGTGTTCTCGTTACATGCTGGCAACATATAGGACACTCATCAATCGTGTTCTTTTATCAAAAAATTTCATGTTGAAAGCCGATTTTAAATAAAGTGTGTGTTGGTGCAAATATAGAAATAGAAAATATTTTAGATGTAATCGAATTTTTTGATTGAAATGTTCAAATTATAAACTTTAGTTGATTACACACACACTTGTTAGCATTAGAAAATATTGCTTTCTTTCAATACATCTAAAATTGTACAAAAACTTTCGCTATAAATGTATAAGTATCTCTCAATTTTATTTATATCTGGATGATAATGAGAATGACACACACTAACATGCATGTAGCCTTGTAAAGTACGACAACAAAAATTCAGGTAAAACCTCTGCACATTTATGTTTTTACTTGCGTGATGCGACTCCGATCTTTTGCCCATTAATTTGAACACACACACAGAATACTGTAAAATGATATAGTATATGATAGATTTAAAAAAAAATCATACGCATTATAATTGGGATTGATGACAGCATCGACTGGTGCAACAAATTGTTCGGTGCCTTCTTGGTTGTCTATGTTGTGTTCGCCTGCTTTTACTTGAAAATCCAATCCGCTCATACAATGGGCTGCTGTTATAATCCATTCTTTGTGAATTATCGTTCCGCCACAAAAGTGAGACCCTTGTTTAGAAAGGCTCACAATGAATGGAAATTCATGCTCTGCTGTTTCTACTCCACCGACAATTCTAGTTTTATCCCCTGTCACATTGACATTGGGGACATTGGGAGGGGGAACTGGAACCGGTCGAAGAGTGGTATTTGTAGCAGTGACATTTCTCACTCCTATGGCAGTTGAATTCAATAAAACTGTGCTATTATTCAGTATTGAAGTTGAATTCAATAAAACGGTGCTATTGTTCAGTATTGGTAATTGTGGCTTCTTTGTGGTGCTGCGTTGAGTATTTTGACCTAGAACATTTTCATAATAAAATACGAGTAAAATACACATGATTTTTGACGTAAGTCTTGTTTATTGAATAAAAAGACGCTACTAAAAGATGCTAATACATTGCATTGTGGGATAGAGTCTAAACTATATGTACATGCACGTTTATTGTATTTCCCCAGTCATCCACAAACAAACTTTCGATATAATTTTAGAAAACAAAATCAGAATCGTGTTGGAAGAGGTCAATTGGCCCTGATTAGGTATACGAAGTCAAAAAAATACTTAAGCATGTACGGAAACGAAAAATGAGACACATAGAATAAGGATAAACAGCTATTAAAACTGTTAAAAGTATCTAAAGACAACTTAAAGAAACACATATATGCAAATATAGCATATACCAATACCAGCTCAAATATTGTGTACATGTATTGCGTAGTCATAGTCAAAATCTTACCATTGGTAAATGCACAATGTACCAGTAGTGTTGAAGCAACTAAAATCACAAAAGTCCAGTTCATTATGAACTGGCATTTAGTATGCAGTTATCAACAAGTAAATCTTCGTTTGTTTATCACACCTGGACTGCAATGCAATGGGTTATCAAAAGCATTCAAAACAACCAAAAAACGTAGAATTTCGATACAGGTACCTGAAAATATACAAAACGAGAGAGATTTTCAAAAAATACCCAAGCTGAGGTAATAACGCGTAACGTTTAAGGAAAAAGAAAATTTAACAAGGATTTTTAAGCAGTAATCCAAAAATGTTTACCCAAATCCAACTGGTCAATTGTAATGTGCTCAACTTTATACTTCATGAAACCGTTCTGCAGAATGATGATATTGGGAAATTAGGTACTTTGAACCTTATCATTAAACCACGATTATAGCTTTTTAATCTTATCTTATCTGTCAATGAAAAATGCTCCCAGCTAACCCAATTGACTTAAAGAGTTGCATTTGCATTACATCACTAGTGACAAAACGATTTTGCATATAAAAAATCTCGGAGAACATGAATCAATCTCTCATTTCATCCATAAAAGGCATACAATTTGTAAATTGTAATCATTACATGTGACACAATGGTTAGGTATGTGAATTATTACGTGGTAAACATTATGCACTTCAATTCTATATTAATCCGAAATCTAACCAAATGGTAGTTTATATACATAATTTTCAGTGTATAGTAGCAGGGAAATGCCATGTACATACCTACTTTATTACCTTGGTACGTACAGTAGGTATCGACTTATGACGTAGTTAGTTGGGTAAAATAGTAAATAGATTAACATGTGCATTAGTATTGTCATTATGCGTACTTGATGTAATTTCCGAATATTAATTCTGGAAGCTGAACACGGACATGGCGCATCCTTGTTACCATTTAGAGTGCTCAAATTATTCAGAAAAGATATGTAGTACAGGCACACGGTTGTATATATCTACCGGAACTAAACCTAATTTCAAAAATTGCTTCTATCTTTAAAATAGATCACAACTGAATCAAACAGTATATGCAGTAGGCATAGGCAGTAGGCAATATTCGCATTTTCCAGTCATCGTTTCCCAAAATCCCAAATACGTATACCCTTATAGTTATATAGTATCCCGCTTTACCATTTATATAATCTATCTTCCTAGGGTATACCATATATTTCCTTAATTTTTGGACATTTATTCTACTCCATGCAGAAGGGAGTTTACAGATATTGATATTATGCATCGTAAATTGAGAAGGATGGATGAGTGGAGTGATGAGTTTGTTTTCAATTGTGACCGGACATCCTTTATGACGGTTCCCTTTTATATCTTATCTGAACACAAATTCACTTGAATACTAATAAATATGTTTTCCACAAATGTAGATGTGTTATGTAACAGGTGTAGTGTAGTATGTATAGTACTGAGTTACATCAAGTTACATGCTACTTTTGCAATTTTGTCTGTTATCAGATGTGACTCATTTAACGCTGAATTTGACCCGCACTCATAATAGCTTGGTAAAACTCATGCCTAGCTACCTAAGTACACAAAATTTAAGGTTGCTGGTAAACGCAGTACACAAGAGTAAAAAATAAGAATGTCCATATCAAATAAAACACAATAATTATGTTGCAATTGTTTTATATGCAATACCCATGTTATAATGAATGCCTGCATTAATTTGCAGATAAAAATAATAATTTGTCCAAAGTACAGCATAATGATTGAAAAAATTGCATGTTTTTGGGCAAAGAGAGAGAGATACTTGCTCCTATGATTTGTTAACCCCTATCAGTCAATTAAATGCAGCTTAAATATGAATGAGATTTTCCATACGCCTACCAACCTTCGTTAAAAATGATTTGCCTAGTTGGCAGTTTTTGGTTTTCACTTCTATTTTCTCAAATCATTTAACTTAAAAATGCTTCAAATTAAAAATTATAATTTGAGGGTAAGTATATTATAGCTTGTAAATGTAAACAGTAATGTCTAATGTGAAATCTATGTGACTTCGATCCGAAATGAATCCATCTCTGATATTTTGATATGCATATCAGTTCCTCCTGCCAAGACCTACAGTCTAGATCACAGCAGGAGATTCCAGTTTCGGATGGCAGATTCGAAGGTCGACATACG
>JAAAYG020018177.1:2089-19781 GCA_009936455.2 Tomocerus minor
AAGTTTTCTCAGGATTAGTAAGGTTTAATTATTACATAGTAGAACAAGACAACCCATTGAGGTAATACAGTGTTTTTAATTTCTGGTTGTCGACTCTGAATGCCATTACTACAGCTCAGGATTCAAAATGCACTGCCAGCTAGTGAATTAACAATTTCCACAAACCGGTAGGGCCTAATGAACGGCTAGAAATAATGATGTCATAAAAGAGACTCAATACAGTTCAGTTGTGCTATGACTTGAATGGATGTGATCAATATAATGATAATAGTACAAACTACTTGATATTTGAATATTTTTTACCCAGCTTTTAATTGTAGTACGTATACATAGTGTGTTTCTTTTGTAATCATTTATATGCTTGACATGATACAAATGGAAATGCAGTGTCAAATTTTTTGCTCGTGTTTTTTGGGCATGCAATAGCAAGGATGATGCTTAGTAATTCGAATTACTTAGTGATTGAAATGTTCATTAGTACATATTAATCTAATTTTAAGTTTTTTTATCATCTTATGGGGTCAGGTACTAAATGTTAGTAAGTGTCTCACTAGTAAGACTTATTTCTTGAATCTAATACCACCGTATAGCTTTCTAACAGTAAATTATAGACTTAGCGCATCACAGCGAATCAGATAATTCAATTCATTTGTTATTATGCGTCGTAACAATAATTACAGTTTCTTTTTTTGCAACACATTATAAATTATTAATTACATGATTGCAGTCATTATTAGTTTTGTATTTATCCGTGTCCTTTTGGTTTTAGTACTCGTCTTTTGGCATTTCGTTAATTTGCAAAACATTTCATAAGTACTCTTGTAGCATTTTGTGGGTAGGTAAGTATTACAGTTTTTCAGTAATCAGTACTTTATATGCATATCATAACTTCATAACCTTATTACTATTTACAGAGTTTTAAATATATATATAATTTCAATCTTACTCTATGTAACCTTTTGTGTTTTGTAGCCTAAATGATTCCATTTTTATTAATTATATTAATTAGTAGTAGCAAAGAGGTAAAAGGCACTATATGTCATCACAAACAGGTCATATGTCTCGCTCAATCAGTCATATTTAAAGATAATTGTCCTTACGGTTAGTAGACTATAATCTAATTATATTTTTGAATAAATAATGAAAGGCCAGTTTTCATCTGATATGCAAACATGCAGAATAACAAACTTGTGTATATCTATAAAAAATAACTACCTACCCAAAAATGAACAATAAAGTTCTTTTTGTAACGGACGACAACAAACAGTAACAAGAACATCTATAAGTAGTAGTAATATAAGTAACTGACTTTGTTCATCACATGGATGAATATTTCCTAGTTTTGAATTTAAAGAAAACAGTAAATAATGGTCTAATTATTCGAGAAAATATACAATAGTAGTATACAGGTTTCAATCAATAATTTCCTTTCTTTGCCTTATAACGTCTCATTCAATTTCTATGGAAGTTAAGTATTTTTTTTAACTTAAAAGTAATTTTAAGTTTTCGTTCATATTGCGTTTTTTCCATGCTGAAGCTCTTTCTAGTTTATGTTTTCATTGGGTAGTCTTGAAAAGAAGTGGTCTGTGCTCATATAAACTTTAATGATCCTTTATAACTAGACCGATAGTAAATTAGATATAGAGGCACTGTAGTTTCACGTGTAATATTACACAACGTTAAAGTAGTAAGTAATAGTTTTTTTTGTTTCCCATTACTGATATAAAGGACGAAATAACAGTGCGTGTAGACATCATAGTCTTATAATATTGCTACACTGAAAGAGATACTATTCAGTATACATAAATAAAATTTTTGATGAGGATTTAAGGCCAATAATGTGGCAACAGAAAGCTTACTTGTTCTCTTCCATCTTAAAATTATGTCTAAAATTCATTTTCATGCATGGTTAGTTAAAATTTAATGGACGTGACAGTTACCCAGTCCTTTAGCCTCGTTTAAAGAGTGTGTGAGTTTCATTTCAGAAATACGAACATTTACTTTTTTCGTGAATAAAACTGGCACCATGACGATTTAAAAGTTTTGAGCGCGTTCTAAAGTTTATAAAGACACTTAAATTTTCGGCAAATTCGGTAGGTATAGAAATTTAAATTAGTAGAGCATCATGCATTAAAATAGATAAATGTACATCACTAGATAACTTGGTTTTAAACATATTTACATCTACTTATAGACACGCATCATCAGAACCTAAGTAAGTTAACGCATTGCTTATAAAAACAAAATCATTTAAAAATCATTTGACACAATTGTCATTATTCTTAAAAAGCTAAAAGCATAAAAAGTGTAAATGCGTAGATTAATTCTTAATAGCGTTGTAGATACAAATACAATGGCGTTTAATATAATATTTATACACACAAAAAAATGATTTATCCGCAATCACGACAAAAGCTTGCTTGCCTATACTATACACATCATATGCAATTGAGATAAGAAAACAGAAAATTGCAGCATAAATCCTAAATCAAATAAGCTACTAACTTAACATCGAAGTTACTGATCAGTACCCGAATTTGTTAGCATTGTGTTACACTGTTCCTACGTGGACTTGCAAAATATGAGCAAGTATTTAACAGGAGGTTGAAAAGATATGTGAAGATAAACAAACACTAATAATAACATTACGTCGGTTAACGGATAGCATTAGCAATAAATACGTAATTATACAAACACTCTACTTGGTAAAATGCATCGTCTGCTCGCAGGAGCAGGACAAATTAAGTTGGTTAGACTTCGTCCGGGGCCATTTCTTCCGGCGAATGTGAATTGTTGTTGACCGTTATGGAAGGCGGGGGTGGTTCACTCAAAGGCAAAGGTGGAGGTGCGTCTGGTTCACTTTTCTCGAGCTCATGACGCTCGAGTCCAGGGCCACCGCCTCTCGCTTCCAAAATTCGAATTCTTTTCTCATGCTTAACTATCATAGCCTTTAGTTTCCTAATTTCATCTTGCATTTCTTCCACCATCTTTAACTGCAACACAATCATAGAAAATGTAGTTGATTAAAGAATAAATTAAGGCAATTACTACAGAATTATTTTTTAATCTTAAATTAATCCGAAGACTAAAAATTGTAAATCAACCAAAAAAGTCGAAATGCTCCATACTATTAGCACTGTGTGAAAAAAATTTACAATCAGTTCTTCTATGACACGAAAATAAAAAACAATTGTCACAAGAAACCTTTTTAAAAATAGAATAACTGCAAACAAGGGATTATCCTTACTAAAACTATAAAATATCTGGTGAGGCAATGATTGTTTTGAGTATTCGAGAGCATGGTTTTTCTCTATCAATAGATTATAAAATATGTAAATTTAACTTACAGGAACGGAAGGCTGAGCTGGAGCAATATCATCATCTCCATCGTCAGCAGCTTCTGGTGCTGAACTGATTGATTGAGTCTTGGAAGAGCGTTTGTCCAAAATATTGGCCTTCTTCTTTACCTTCAATTCGTTCTTTTTGGTTGTTGTTTGGTTAGCATCTTTCATTGATATCAATATTGGTTCTCCATCTTTTCCTTGCATCCATTCTTCTGCAGTAATGGCAGGATTATCGCCAGGGGTGTCGGGATATAAGTCTTCTTGAAATAATTCCGACTGCACGAAACACGTACATAATTTAATTAAATTATCAAATCATTGAGGAATGTTGACTTATAAAGAAAAATTGAATTTTTGCTATTACCTTTCTGGGAACAGTCATACTAACAACTTGACAGAATCCAGAGTTGTTTAATCGAAAGAATCGAGAAATTTCACAAACGCTTACGTCGCAGCCACGTTTAGGCATCATTCCTATTCCTCTTTGTGGGTCGGGAGTTTGGAAGGTGTTAATATAATGAACAAATGGTGGCTCTGCTGTGATTTCAAAATACCTAATCACACTGTCACCCTGCATAATCCAATTTTAAAAGTCAATTAGCTACATGATCACCCTAATTAATTATATTTATATTGTTTTTAAGAAAATCGAAGAGCAGCTTACCTTTCCACAAAGAAAGACTAGATTTGTATCCGCATCATACAAAGGGAACATTACACCATTTGACGTATCAAGTTCCACCATGACAATCGGTTCGTCAAGATGATCGGGCGCTCTTAATGAATACTGTCTCTCGCTCATTTTACTGAATCCGGTCGTGAACACTAAGCCGTTCCTCAAAAATATTGCCCGGGTACCTTTACTCCCTTCGTGGCTAAGTGCCTCCTATAAACGACCATTTTCATTATGTTAATTATCACTCTGACATTACTATGTTTATCTCTATTGTCATACTCATAATTTTATACCTCTTCGACTTCGCCAGTTCGTGGATTAATGAGACGGATTTTTTTGTCTCTGCAAGTCGTAACAAGCTGAGATCCATTCCAATTCCAACAGGCGGAGTAAACTAGATCTGGATGACAGTCCATTACAATTAAATGGTCTCCAGTACCGACATTCCATATAACCACTTGATTATCACTGCCTGCAAATACACAATAATTACATTATTACACAATATTTGAGAAATTGAGAGCTATTTTGAACACGTATATAGTCAGGATAATAACAGGTTATTAATTACCAGCAGTGAGAAGAATATTGTGGGCAGTTGGATGCCATAAGACTAGACCGACTCTTCTTTGATGGAACATTAAGTCCACTACTGAGTCTGTTAAGGTTCTGCAATTAAATAAAATCCATTAATAAACACATCTATATATAAACACAGTTTATCATAAAATTCTTTATCTATATGTAACAAAGAAGCATTTATGGTTCATTTTAGCAAAAAAAGGAAACAAAAATCTGTACAAAATTGCACTAATACGTTTTAATATGTAAATATGAATATTATCCAATCCATCAAATCTTACTCTCACCTTCCAAGACCATGATCTGGGACTTGCCAAACTTTAACAACGCAGTCCTCAGAGCCACTGGCAATAACATTATCATTGTGAGGGCACCAGGCAATATCTAGGACGGGACCTTTGTGCCCCCCAACCAAAGGGTAATCTGGATTTATTCTCCCCACCTATAAAGGACAAAAGCAAACATTAAATACAGTCTCCACAAAAATAATGTCAAATGAATCACTTTGATAACTCTGGAAAAATTGTTTAACTTACTTTATTTAAAGGAAGTACAATGAAGGCACCACCTCCAGCGGATTCTACTATGATGGCGAGGAACTTAGGATTTACGGCACAAAAGGTGGAATCCCAAGATGATTTTGAGACCCGGATGTTATCGTAACACTGTTCTCTTTTGAGTGCGGTTCCGTACACATGCCGAAATTTACTAGACCGAACTACGCGGAAAGACATTATGACCTGAAAATAAAACAAATAATAAAATCCTTAGTTTTTGTTATAATAAGTAATGAATAAAGGAAGAAATCAACTTTTAATATTCAAAACAGGAGTTAAGACACCGAATACTAATATTGTTGCACTTTATTTCATTTTCTACATTTCGATTAATTTCGAAAATGAGGGGGATTTTATGTTAATACCTTTATAACGTGAATTGGGTGCCGGGTGTATGAATATTGTGTAAGAAGGACTGAAAATAGCTGAGCAAAACTCCACTAATTGTTCGTTATCTTCCTGCCAGGATTCAACTGTTTAACACTCTTATCTTCAGCGACTCTACTTGACCACACAGGAAAGTAGGAAAGCAGATTGATATGGCACCACTTTGTAAATGGTATACTGAGTAATGCGAGCAAACAGTAATTTGCCCAAGTATAGGGTGTATGTACCTAATTTGGTTTGATTATTGTGCTATCTTTTATTCGCCAACGGCTCATGCACGGCAGACCTATGAACGTGGCATTGTATTTATCTTTTGTTCATTTAATACATACTTAGTAAATATATGTATGTCCGTACTCCGTACAAGGTATTCAATAACTAATGTCACAAAATTGCCGTTTGTAAATAATATTTCCATATATTTCTTATCAATTTAATAATTGAAATTATCGGACACCAATCTTCTGCATTTTCCTGTAATCTTCGAATTGCTGAAATTCATACATTGCATTTTCTATATTTGACTAAGAGCTTGACTTGGTTGTCTACTAACTAATACTAATATAAGATATAAAAGTCTAGAAATACTGAAAAAATAATCCTTCAACCGAGATTACTTTTTTCGAACAATTGTAAAAATCACAAATGTATTTTTTAATCGATTTGCACGATCTATCAAAATCTCTTAGCATATTCCAACTTAGTTCTACTATTCTAATGACAACAGATACAAAGAATTAGTTGACACTGTGTGTTACTGAGTTTATGTATTTGTAATTCGTTGTCCGTGTAACAAAGAAATATTAAGTATGCTATAATAAAAAAAGTTAGCCAGGCAATATTACTATTAGGTATTACAGTTTTGAGGACGACATATTCAGATATAATAATCAGAAGGAAAATTGAAAAAAATTATTATATCCATTTTACTTAGAAATGTTTGCGAAAATCAAGTTTTTGTTACATTTATTATTTGCATTATTACAATAGTGGCTTGTTCAGCTTGGTACTTTCCTTTTATTATTGATTTAGTTAAAAAAATTCTATGGCATTGCCCAATTTCTATTTATGACGTAGGATGAATACTCTTTTTCATTTTTATGTATATACATTTTGCGAACAATTGCCCGTTATTTTTAACTGCCATTTAGAAACTACCTATTGCATAAATATTTGTTATGCTTTGTACAATGAAATATAAAAATGTCATCACAGTTGCAAGTTGCAATCCTTTTCTGATTAATAAAATCTATAGATTCTCAAGCATTACTTTTTCATTCTGGCAGTTTTGTGCATTTTAGGATAAACCAACAATACGCAGTACAATTATTTTCAATTATTTCTGGCTGTAAGGCCAACTATTATTTAGCACGACGATAAAAATTTAGAGACTGGGATATTATTAAGATTTATATTCTGGTACGCTTTGAAGAATAATGAATAGTAAATAAAAGTACTACCTACAGAACTTTATAGCTGCAATATGCAATAAATATCTATTGTTTACTATTTACTTATGAATGCTAATTTTATATGGCTAAGAGCTACAAGACGTCGTTTTCAGATTTCATGAATACATTCCGCACATTATTTAAATAGGATGGAAAACGTATATTATGCATGCACACGTGCACGATCAACAAAAAAAAGTAATTAGTAATTTCGCCGACAATTTTTTTATTTTCATGCTAAAATTGATACAATATATATAATATCTACAAGAAACTAAAATAGTTTTGTCCAATTGTATAAGAAAATGTGATTTAAATAAAAGAAACTAAATAAATTCCCGGAAAAATGCTTGTTCATATTAGCAGGAGAAGTAAAATAAATGATTCAGAGTGGAAATACTTTATGAATTGACGACAAAAAACAAGTAATTCCAAATGGTACTATCTAATTAATGTTTAATGAGTGCAATGAATGAAGTATGATGTACCTTGTGTCGTGTGTTGGTCAGGTTACCCTAAACCTCATTCAACCTTTCGCTCACAGTTTTTTGCTAAACTTTTGATTACTTTGCAGTTACATATTTTTATTTACTGTCCACATTTTGACGTGTGAAAAGAAATTTGCACAGATTATAAAATTGCTTAGCACAGCACTTGGTAACAAGTGAGGAGAAGAAATTGAATGAGTCAGAAAGTTGAGTTGATTTGAATAGTAGGAGTTTAGAAGAGAAAATAAATTGTAAAAATGAGTGTACAGTAAAGGGCAGTGTTGAAATGCTACTAAATGTGATTTATTTTGTCCTTTTTCGTAGCGCAGTTTGAAAATGATGGACATTCCTATCATAACACCTAAGTTCATAAATTATATACATCTCATGTACACACGGTAGAGTAGGACTGTATGTAGTAATGCAGGTAATAGAATTGTATCTCTGTCTTGTGTGTAGATCAGATAAGTATGTATTACATTTCTACCTATATCTGTATTGACATTGCTTTATTGGGATGTGCTACCTTGAAGTATGTATTTGTGTGCTGTGTAGACACTGCAGAGATTTACTCCTCTGCTCAAGCTATATTGGATATTCTACAAAACTCACACACAGTTGTGACCTGTGTCTGAAGATCATAATCATAACTAAAATGCACCTTCAGCCAGCTATATTAACACTGCCAGGCACTCCTCTGTTATTTTCTTTCGTTTCTTGCCAGTTTTTTACTTGTGCAATTACACCTACCCAGTAAAAATGTATGGTTCATGAATTACAACACAGGTGAGATAATTGCTAAGGTACGAGGGAGCCAAACTGCGGAAAGATGAGCATACATACCTACATTGTAAGCTGTTGTGACGGGCATTGCTACAATAAAGACAACACTGTTCAAGTGAAGCACATACATTATTATTACCGTGTTAATTCGAGAGAAAAAAGTGGACTACCATGTCTGGAAATTATTTTCAGCGATGCAACTGTGTGATAATGAATGTTTGTTATGTCTCATTAATATTTATCTGAATTCCTCTTCAATTCAATACATCACTATCACATTCCTAATATTTACTATCACTTTAATACTTACTTCTGATGGATGGCAATGAATATAAATGCATTTAGTTCGCCAAATGCTTCTCAATGCAAAACGGATTTACTGTTATACAGGATAATTGAATGACACACACACACAGGCTTATTATATGTATATATAATATCTTCATCAAGTGTGGAAAATTAATATGTGCTGTGCACTATCATTATATGATTAACTATTAACTTATCCCTTTTAATTTATGACCAACGAGATAAATAATAATATTTTGTCACACTTGTACTTACTTTGGAGGAGTGTGATGCTAACTGTATAGTGCATGGAAGCATAACTAATAAAGTATTATCGTATTACTTTCAGGGCTGACAACAAAAAGCAAAATTTGTTTGCAGATATATAACTACATATTACATCAGACTGATAGCATTAAGCCACTACTGTTCTAACTGACAGAGCAGGATAATATCTACTTTATCTACAAAAACTAAATCATATTTATATTTAAACATTAGCCCATACCTCACTCAGTTTATTACCTTGCTATATCGGAAAATGATCCCTTGTAGATATGCACACAAAGTACAGATTGTTCTGTTTCAGGCCATTGCGAATTTGCTATTGATTGATCTTTGTATTGTACATATTTATTTATTTGTAGATATTCTTTGTCACTATCCCGCTACTTAATAAGCAAATAAAAAAAGTTTCTGGTTTATCAAAATACTAGCACATATAAATGCTGGCTGTAGACTATATGTATGTGAATTTCAACGAAATTCAGCGTTATACGATATTTCACGCTGTTTAGAAGCAAACTAAAATTGATTCGTCAGTTTGTCGGATACTATTATGATATTTCAATTAAGGAATGAGAATATGGCAATTAGTAGAGTCATTGCAGCAAAAAAAAACAACAGCTTAATAACAAAGGATAAATGATTTGATAATTACTCAGTCAATTGACTAATAAACGGTGGTAGGAGTACGATTGGATTAACTTGTTTGGCTTTCTCCATACCACCCACCCTTTCATACCACATTAAATTAAGTACCTTAAACAGCTTACTGCCAATATCATTTTTCAAGGCAAGAGGACCATGACGAATAACAAGCCTTTCTAATACTTTACTTTTACAGATCTTTAATTGCACGACTACAATTTAACGTAAATTCAACGTAGGTCCTTTTGAGGATCTATCGTGCTGCTGTTGACCAAATTAATAAATTAGTTGCCCATTTTTAATGGATCTCTGTCACTCGACAGTTGGAAATAATTATTTTGCCGTCCATTGGGATGAAAACTCAAATGTCATTAAAAAATAGTTTTTACAGTAGAAAAAATCGTATTATGCGCGTTGCGTCGACTAATCTGCGTTTGCAAAATGTTGCGAAATAAATTGCCATTGCCATTGCTTTATCCCGGAAAAAATGACGCAAAATAAATCCATCGGTAAATTTTAAAGGATAATCTAAGCGCTTTATGCCTTTATGACAGACGCTGTTTAGTTTTTGCAGGTCAATGCGTAAGCCATCACCATATAAACAAAATTTACATTTGTGCATGAATGGATATATAGAGATTTAAAATTGAAAGCATATCCATCCACCTATTGATGTTGACAGTTTAGTCACTTTCTCTCTACTCATGTTATGTTACTCTGTCAAATGAAGGACACAATATTTACTAGATGCCAGACAATTTTAGTGGGTAGATGAAATGTAATGTGTAGTGAGTGGCATAGTGCACTAAATAGCGAATAACGGTATGCTAATATTAACCGTACACCCACTTTTAACTTTTTACAGACTATTTACTGAGAAATGCAAAATTTAGAAGTTCTTACATAATACGTAGTAACAAGAATTACCACTTCCTTTCTGGTTTATTGACACGGAAATTCCGTGGTTATTCTAAATAAACACTCCCAAATAAAAGACAACGCAGTAGCCTTGGAAGAATTTTTTGACTTCATTTTGCATATTAATGATATATGTTCTACCATTCGCAGGAGTAATAGCCTAGATAACCGCAGATAATTGTTAAAATTCATATGAATGATATTATACAAGTTTTAGTAATTACTGTACGTATTCCCAAACTAATTTAGAAATGTTTCTTTAGATGATTTAGAAAATCCTTTGGCTTAGAAAATGTGCAGGTGCACGCTTTCATTTTCCTAATATTTTAAATCGTATGGTAAAAGTGACTTAGAAATAAATGCAGCTTTTTGTAAAATAACTGTCGATTCCATCCACAGAACAAAAGTAGCTTAAAGTAAAAATATTTTAGTCCGTGACATCAAATAGTAATTGGATAAAAGTGTGTGCATATGAATATTACGGTTGGATATTATTACGCATGCACTAAAATGGATTTCTACTGCTGTGGGATTTTAAATTGCCATCGGATTAGCAATGCAAATTCTCAGGCATTACACTTGAGTGGAAGCATTACAAATTGAGGATTAAAGTTCTAATATTATGTTTGAGGGAGCAGTTAGCACCTAATGTCTATCGTATTTTCCAATTAAAACGTGAAAATCTGTAGGAACGTGTAAGACAAGTACATCTGTTTGACAAGGCATTGTATACAAATACCTATGTAAAATATAAATGGTAGTTAAAGAAAGAGTGGGAGCCTGTTGGGTGGATTTTCGTAGACCTACCTAATTGAAAGTAGGAATCTTGTATAGGCAGTATACTATACCATTCTTTAGAAATGTTATCCGACACGTCGAAAGTAGAGCAGCAACTTTATACAACAGGTTATAGATTAGTCTTATTGCCTTCTTACAATACGATTAAAACAACACATGGTTGATATTGTTGCAAGCTCAAAATTTTTACAGCCATAAACAAACACGAAAATACATTGTTAGCAGCTTTAATTCTATGCGTCGCAAGTTCATTTTGTTCACGGAGAAAATAAACCAACTAGTATTAAAGGGAAATGTTAATTGATTGCATACAAGTTCATTGCTACTCGACTTAACTACTTTACTTTTATGCACATAGAAAAACTGCGTATCTATTAACAAGTTTTCTTTTAGTATACAAATAGATGAGCTCACTGTGCATGTTTACCAACCCGACAGTTGTTGGAATGTCACTGTTTACTTCTTTGTTAAAATCAACGTGATCAATTGCTATTATACGCATTGCACTTAATGAACGTCTAAGTAATTAATACTTTCTAGTTATGACAAATTAATTTTAATCCTCCAAATAGAAACACACACAATTTCTATAATTCTTTTGTAAGTAGAGCGACGATGTATTTTATTTTTTAAGAGATAATTAATAATTAATCTTTGCTTGCTTGTACTGTACATTTTTTTTTAAATATGTGCAATAATATTGCTATCCCTAACAACTAGGTAACTTGTCGTATTTTTTTTAAATTGTGAGAGCTGTAACTTTAAATAACCTTTATAGTCTAAGATTATATTTAACTATTATTTATAATTTGGAAATAAATATCCGAAAATAGGAAATCTAATTTTTTTAACTGTCTTTGTATGGATTCTGTTAGTAAACGATAAATTTTCTAAATGGTTGTGGGTATTAATTTTTTAAAGTGGTTATTACGTAATAAGTATTATTTCGGTATTATTTAATGTGAGGAGAAAGGATGAAAGGATCCGAAAAGTTAATAGGGTTTTAATAATTGTGATATGAAACAAACCTGTTGAGAACGGCTGTGGTTGAAGCCGAAGGTGACGAATGTCAAAAGGAACACTTGGTGACCCAATAGCTGTTGGTATATTGTATTGAACACTGATAGTTGTAGTAATAAGTGTTGTTATTAGTAAGAATTTGTGGAGAAAATGATTTAAGCGCGTCTTGGGGATGACCAGATAATCTGTTTAAATGCTGCAGAAGGATGGGAAACGACTGTGGCAGGGAAGGGCATGGGAACTGAAAGATATTGGCAACACCGGGAGATATACTCAGCCACGGCCATATAAGGTAATGTCCCCGATTTCTTTTGCTCAGAAAATATAGCAAAGACTCAGTGCAGCACACACATTTGAGGCGACACTTGTACAAGACGATCAACGGCTCTTCAGAAACACTGCTCGTCTATTTGAATTAATCTGTGGACTTTGGCTGGACAAGGAACAACCAACTTTTTGGACAGCCTTAATCACGGAATTCACCGCACACGAAACCAAACTAAAAGTTCGACAGACAGAGGAACAGAACAACGTAATAATGAGTAGAAAGAACAAACTAGTTATCTCCTACTCGACTATGTTGCACAGTTCTATTCTCCTATGTAGTAGCATTAGCATCTACTCGCATAAGTATATTCAACACATATGTATGTACCACTCTCGCCATATATAATAAGATTAAGTAGAGCTACATGTATGTACGCTCCTTTTTTCCGACGTGTACTATGCTTTTCTAATGTAAGTGCAAATTGTAAAATCTAATGCTAATGCTCTCTCGTGTGCTCCACTACTGTAGCCTACTGTACAATAGAGAGAGATGATAGTACACAACACTAAACCAAAAAAGCACACACACAGTAAAAAGGAAACTAATGTATTTAGGTATGCACACTAACAAAGTTAAAGTTCTACAGACACATTCTGTAGATGCCAAGTAAATACATACCTACAGCATAAATGCATAGCATCAATATAGGCAGCTAAATTATTATTATTTTACAAAGCACAGCAAATGCATATTGTATTCCATCACACAATTACATACAATTAGTAAACAGGTGTATTGTGTATTGTACTCATTCATAGTCATAATATACACAGAAATAATATTATTTCTCTGCTCTCAAACTCTCAACTCCCTCATTTATTTAATCTCTCTGCATAAGTCCTTTCTTTCTTCCCGCATTCATACAATTACACATGAACAGGATTTTAGAGCTGCCTTCTACAGCAAAACAGCATAATGGCTATGAGACATATTTAATTTTAACTGCTTCCTCCTCGACGACACTTGGTGAAATGAGCACCCACACGACCCAACACTCAAGCACTTTGTCCAAACTTAAAGCTTAAGCATAAACCAAGTGTTTATACAAGGAAATGCATAGGCATTTGCTAGTTCCCTAACACCCATTCTACGATTTTATTGCGTATTGTGGGAAATGACAATATAAGAGCACCTCCTACATGAGCATAATGTTATTTTTACTATTCTAACCGCTGTTCAGAACAAAATTATTATCCTACTGCCCACAAACTAGGTAATAGCTAAGTTACTACCTACCACTGTACCTACATAGCTCCATATATAACACACTTCATTATTATGTGTCCTGTTTATTCTAACGGTACCTCTACGCCACGTAAACACCTGTAATAAAATTTTAATATTACGTTCTATGTACTGCCAGCACTGCACATAAATCTCATAGAAAGATCGTAGTGCAAACATGCTTGTTTCTAATTATGTATTCATACAATGTCACCACAGAAAAATTGACAGGCTACTTTAAGCGCCATTGCATACATATTGATTATAATTTTGCAAAAATAATTCATTATTGCTTGCCTTCCAGGCATCTAGATCAAGACAGTTGATAGTTTCATACATTTACGAAGGGGAAAGTTAGCATAAATAAATAGCGGATTTTTTTTAAATTATATATTTATGTTAATATAAATAAATAAAGTATTTTTAATGGATTGTCTACATTATTGTTACTGGTGTTCGAAGAAGTATTTTTGGACAAATTGTGATCATGCAATAATGGTGAGATTTGAGATACCTACCTCTGGAAGGAAATAGCTATTACCGAGCATGTAACTGTTTTGTGCATGAGGTGAGGCGTGATGGTTTTTACTACTAGAAGAGTTTCTGGCATGAAAATCAGGGACAGAGTTCTTGGCAGTTTGCATTGGGAAAATCTAGAGCAATATCATTCACAAATGAAAACGGGCGATTGGCATAGCGCTGGTTGGTCCATGTATTTAATATTAGTTTTCGTTCGTATAAGAACTGTACATATTTACTTACGGCTGATATACTTTTCTGTCTCCTACACATTTAAAGGTTACGTTCAACTTCAACAACCATTTAAAATTAAGGTGCACGTATTTTATCTATCCCATCACGTCTAATTATAACGAAAATACTAGCACAGTGAAATAAATTGAATTTGGAAGTGGCTACTGTTTAGACAAGAGGATATAATACTTCCACCTAGAGACATCCAGTGTACATCATAAAATTATAATAAATGTAGTGGAATTGGAGGATGCTCTCCTCACACCAGTAGTGCCCACCTTTCCAAATTCAGTAATTACATAATGCCTGCATTTTCAGCTGGCATCACCTATGTCGGTTTCTCTTCTCAGTAGAGACTGCTTGTTCGGAAAGCTTCAAAAATATCTCTCTTAGATGTAAATATAACTTATGTGTAGGTGTTCTGACTGTAATTTACATAATGCAGCGTACAGTTGTCTTTGGAATGTGGCTTTGCTGTTAGAACGTAAGCTTCGTTTTGGTTGTATTTAAGAGAGCGGTTTCTTTTTTGGTATTTTTAAGTGCTGTCATCGCCCATCGCTCCCTAAATATGCAAGGACTAGTAGTATACTTATTTGTGGTTGGAATTTTAAGATATATTAATAAGAAAGTCCTTTATTTTTCTCCATGCGCCTTACTACAGTAGATCTGTAGTAATTACTACCGTGTCTTTACATCTTATACGTGTGGTAGGGTATAGAATATCCTAAACGGTGTTAATTTTCTGCCTCCGTCTGCGTCTCATGGAAGTTTTTGAAGCTTAAATGCTTAAATGCAATAAAACTCCCTACATACATTTCTGTAATTGGCTTTGTGTTATGGATGAATAAATTCTGTCTGCAAACCAGGCCAATTTTGGTAGTGCATAGTGGTACAAAAATAAAACCGAACGGAAATTCCAGCATGAGTGAAAACCCTTAAAATGAACTAGTGGGTCAATAATAGAATGCCAAAACATGGTAGATATATCTATAGGAGACAAAGCGCATTAAAATTATGATGTGTACTGCCTTAATAGATTATATTGGCCATAAGGTTGGCGAAGACACAGACAATTCTACGTTTCTCATCGAGTTATGACTTTATGACATAGAAGGAGAGTAAAATTAAGCATACTAATTTCCCCGTCGTGTGCTAAGCGTCAAAATACAGATTTAAATAAAAAGTATGTAAGGATTTCCAGGACACTTACATACGTGTTCACATTAATCTCCGATAATATAGTAATGCAACATTTTTTTAATTAATTTTTTTAATTTAACTTATTTCAACAGTGAAAGAGAACCTACCAACTACGTTTCTCCATTTTTTTTCCGTTTAAGGCGGTGCCTACTTGCAGCAGAATCCAAATTGCTGGTAAGGAGTGCTATTTGGGTGATTGCGGTCAACATAAAAATTAAAGTTTAGGTATACCTCCTTTTGAAAAAGCACAAAATTTTAATATGCAAGCAGAGGACTTTTGTTTAGATTCATATTTTACTTTTTACACCTGCAACTTTATTTACAAAAATTCAAATCATGTGCCCTCATAAATTTTCTCTTCTTTTTAATGAGCCTTTCCACGACTTATGAAATTCCTTCAAAATTTCGATTTTTGGATTTTCATGATTCAAATCTTTTAGGTGAAACTTCCTCAAAATAGAAAGTTGGTTGCAAATTATGACAATAAACGGTACAAATTGTTTGCAACCTACCCGAAAACACCCATTGCATTGTTTGAGCATTGTACTCATGGAATCATAGATTCTTTTTTATACAATAATTGGCTTACAAAGATCGTCAATACTGCGTTACGTAGGTTTCTAATTAATTTATAGGGACGCATTAAAGACAATTCTACTATTTTTATTAATTTTCAAACCTTTTTCATAAAAAACAAAGCTAAAATATTGTAGTTTTAAAATAGCAAAATTAGAAGATTTATATGGAAGTTCATCCACTTATGACTGGAAATATATGAGACAAGTATTACTTCATGGACACATGAAAATCAATGGGGCAAATTTTAAAAACATTTTAGTCCAAAGACAACAGAATATTACAAATATACTTTTCCTTTTTCATACATTGTCCAAAATTGATGTGGATACATCGTAGAGAGCCGAATTTTGAATTTCCGCTCATAATTAATAGCCCATTTTTATTTTTAAAATTCGGGAAATTTTACAGCGAAATGTGGAGAAGGTTGCTAAATTAGCTTTCCAGAAACAACATAACATTATTACAAATTTGAATGTTACATTGTAAACTCCTATCAAAATAATTTTTCGCATCTCAAAAACAAAAGCTATAATACAGAGGACTATTGAAGTCATAGATTGGTTCAGAAAAAAGTAGAATTCATTTCTAGTGAAAGCCTCCGTTTGAATTTCTTGCTCTTTTCTGAACAAAACCTCGCCGTCGGATTTTTCAAGAAGTTGATGATTAGCTAGATATTCCAAAAGTCCGGATTCAAAAAGAGCTTGTATTTTCCAGTCAAAAACTTCTGCCCATGGTACGTGTTTATTGAACATTACAGTTTTAGGGATACTCAGGCCCGTATCTCGCAATTCAATAGCGTTCTTGATTAATGGATCTTCAGTTCGCGATATTAATCTTTCCAAGTCCTCATTAAGAGCAATACAAATAAACTTTTCTTGTTTCAAAACCATATCCAGACATTTTGTTAGGCTTGATACAAAAATTAAGGTTGCGTTTCTTTTCTTCTGGAGTTGGCTTGGTAGCGTGATTTGCTGAATAAAATCCTCAGTAACTCCGAATTTGTATCCATAAACCAAGATAAGATTCTGAAAGCTTGCCTTTTGAGATGTTGGAGAAGAAATGCTATTATATGATGCTTCACTCTTTAATTCAGATTTGTAATTACTCGTGCCATATATGGTCATAATCCACCAACAGAACCATATCCATTTGATTGCTCTATCTTTCATGAGATTTGTCAATTCCTGTACCGAAAATTGGAGGGGTAGCATGTATATTAATTTTCCAATTAGTCCCATTGCAAGTCGCATCCTAAAAAAAGTAAATATTATCAATTAAAAAAACACATGGGATTTAAGGCTTGTCATACCCCCCTATGTATTTTTGCAATTTACATGTGTTTTCCCACTCCGTCATTTCCGTCATAACTCAAACAATTTTGGGTCA
>JAAAYG020018188.1:0-16113 GCA_009936455.2 Tomocerus minor
ATATTTCTCAGTCTTCATTATACAGTAAATGTAAAATATTTCACGACAAAATAGCAATCAGAAACACAATTAATACTATTATAAGAGAGTTGTGAGATATGCTACAGTTACAGGTTAGTAGAATATATTACAAGTACGAATGTGAATATGTTATACATAAAATCATCAAGATTCAAGATATGGATGTGTAATAAAGTTATCAACTTGGGATTTGAATACTCACTTTTTAACATAAATCTCTAACACTCGGGCTGCATCATGGTATGGACAATAATGAGCGTGGAAGAAAGACAACTAATTGAACTTCAACTGACCTGACTACTGACTAGAATACAACTGACTTCATTGTCATTATAGCCTACAATGCAATGCCAACAGTAAGTAACCAATGTGCACACATGTACAGTAAATGCAGATATGGACATATGGATATCATATGCATCAACTCCACGAAAATCTGCATCCTGATCAGTACACGGAATCTTCATCCTCCCATGCATCATGCATACCGCAACATATCTCCAAACGAACCTCTCTAATGAAAATTGATATCCTATTTTTGTACATATTTAACACGCCAATACTAATAGCAATTTGACTGAAAGTGATCAGATACAGTAATTTGTCCAGATACAAATAATATACCAACCACATTAGTACAGGCAGATACAGATATTTATCATTTCACGTTGACAAAACCTGCACCACTTATAATCAACATCAACACACATATTTACATACCAACTGTTCATAAGGATTATATCTTGCCAGTTTAGGAAAAATGGAAATGTGTTGTCGGCTGTGTTCATGCAAATAATGTACATTGTCCGTAGATATGCAATAGAGATAGAGATAGCAATAATATGCGGTGTAGGTAATAAAAGTAATCAGCATTGGTACAGTTACTTGCATTCAACCTCCAAACTGGCAATCCTTTACAAGCTTCCAGAATTAATCGAAGCTGAGCATCATGCCATAATATAATCATACGATTTACGATCCTTCCGATATTTGTTGACAGTATCAGGAAAATCATAATCAGTCCAAATCAATCCCCCAAAGTCCTGTGAACAAAACAAGGTTCAACTCTGTAACCGACAGTGGTTCTATAGTGTTGAACTATTGCAAGGCTAACCATCATGAGTCAACACACACATAATTATTTCTGTTGACACTGACAATAGTTTAGTAGAACGTACTTTTATAAAGCAGTTAGCAGCTTAAACTTATTCAGGAAACTCAAACACATAAAGTGTGTAATTGACATTGACTGGCCCAATATTATTAGTAGGACACCCGATCGTCCTAATAAGCATAGAAAAATATACATGGACAACAAAGTTTAAGTTAGCTTAGCCCAAAAGAAAATATATTATTTTTCATGTGTGTTTCAAAAGATAGTAGATTCCAAACAATAAATGAACCCAGATGTCATTTAGTTTCATTTCAGTTGTCGTGTTGGTAGTTGTTACTACTAATTTGTAGTTCATAAAAAGTGAAATAATTTATATTTCATGCAAAACGTTCACTTGTGTATAAGGTGCCTGTTCTGAGACATCTTCTCAGACAATTGAAAGAAAAGCACAATAATATTGCTGTACTGGATTAATTTTCTTTAAGTATTTTCTTAACATGGGATGGGCAAATTTCATTACAGTGGAGCCGGCTATGTTTCTGCAACAGGCCGGCGATACGATAACTTATGTCATTTTTCAAAATTTGTTCATTGATAAGGTAAATTCTTTTTTTTTTTAATTATTTTCCTTTCATCTCTGAGTTACTATTATTAGAAAATCTATAAAAATTAATTGCTATTTGATTTTGCAGATCTGTCAAAATCAACTCAAGTATAATAAAACAGACTGTGATCTTTATGCATCTATATCAGATGAACTTTCACCATCCCAAGAATATTTAATTCCTATGATGAATAAAATACAAGTAAGACTTAGCAGAAAGTATAAACTAACAAATCAAAATCAGAAAATCAGATCCATGAAAATCTGCAATGGAATTCTTTATATTCAACTACTAATTTTGTTTGTACTTATTTTACCACAAGGAATCATCATCAAGTTTCCTCCTGTACAATTCCCTAGTGGAGAATTCTTTTCCAGTTATTCTTGTTCTTTTTCTCGGAGTATGGAGCGATGCACAAAGAAGAAGAAAACCTCCACTTTTACTTTCCTTACTAGGAAAAGGATTACGCTCTTTTGGATTATTGGCTAATGCTTATTTCATGAGCTGGTCTCCAATAACTCTACTTTTTACAGTCGCCTTACCGCATAGTTTAGGAGGAGCAAGCTCTGTCTTTAACATGGCAGCCTTCAGGTAGACACCAAATCTTAATGTTATCTCTAAGAATGAAGAATTTTAATGATCTCACAAATTAAACTTAGAGAAACGTATATACTTTCCCCAAAATTTCATGAAGCCTTATTAGCGGAATATATAATTAAATAACATAGATCAATATTAATATGTGTGTATTCCCTAATTTTGAGGCATTTTGATTGAAATTTTCTAATACGGATATCTTTAATAACATTTTATCTAGTATTGATATTGCTGACACAAGTCAAGAATGTAATTTCATGTTTTATTTTATGCTACAGCTATTTAGCAGATACAAGTGTACCAAGAAGTAGAACTTGGCGATTAGGAGTAGCAGAAGCTTGCTGGCACTTAGGATCTCCCGTTGGACTATATCTCGGAGCATACCTGTACAAAGTCGGTGGTTACCTTTGTGTTTTTGCCACTTCTGCAACTTTTCATTTAGTGGCCTTGCTTTACACTACATTTGTACTGCCGGAGGTCCCACAACCTCGGCCTTCTATGTACAGCATTGGGAAATATGGATTCAACTACGGAACGTGCACCGAAGTGCACGTTAAAAGAGTGAGATACTTCAGTGAAAACGATACAGCAAACAGAGACGTTGAAAACAACAACGAAAAGGAACAATTAGCAGATGAAGACGGTTCCAGTGATGATGACAGTGGAAAGACAAGTGTTAAGGAAATTGTCGTGGGATCTATCAAAGCCATTATAAGAAAACGGCCCAATCACACTCGCAAGTGTTTGCTTTCCCTCGGTGCTATCATGCTTTTCTATGGAATCGCATTTCACGGTAAGGAACAGAAAACTGTTTTTAGTGCAGGGCAATAATACCTACTTTAGCAATCTCCAACTTTAAATTAAAATCCTCATGTGATTACCTCTCGTGAATTGTATGATACAGACCTAACATGACCAAACTGTCTAAATCTCTTGCAGGTGAAGCCAACATGAAGTACCTTTTTACTAGAAACAAGTTTCAGTGGAGGGAACAGCAATTTAGCTTTTGGACAATTTTTGACTCTCTTATGGTAGTCGTAGGACTCACAGTGGTGATGCCAATATCAAGCAAATTGCTTAAATTAAGCGACACATTTGCAGGAACGATAGCATCTTTGGGACGCTGCATTTCAAGAGCCTGCATATCACTTGCCCCTTCAGCACAATACCTTTTTGCAGGTATGCAATTATTTTGTTTTTAAATTAAAATATACCAACAAAACTTACGTAAAGTAATTTTGTCAAAAGGTTGCATTTGTGCCTATTCCACATGCACGCAAAGTTACCTTTGTGTACCTTCTGTATGTTGAAAGCACGTTTTAACACTTTATGCAAAAAAAAGTCAGAAAATAGTCCTTTAAACACAATTATATTTCATTTAAGAACCATACGTTCATAAATACCACGAACCCCTTACATAGAGAATAATTGGCAGTAATCAATAATACTCAAAGTACATAATGAATTAATAATGGCCCATTTTTCTTAACAGCTTCAATAATCGATATTTCTGGAGTTTTGGGGCCACTTTCTACAAGATCTTTGGCCTCAAAATGCGTACTACGGGATGAAAGAGGTTAGACTTTTACTGATTAATACCTTACAGCTATGAATGCCAAAATATGTCACAATGATTTTTAAGCCAGTCTAAATTGATTGTAACGTAATTAAAACCTTAATTTTGCAATTTAGGAAAAGTCTTCGCGTTTCTTGGTTGTATAGAAGCATTAGTGCCTCTAATAGCTGTGCCTCTGTATTCTTTGATATATTCCAACACACTGTCCTTTGCTCCATCCACAATATACTTTGTATCAACTGGAATCTATTTTGTGACCGCTTTGATTTTCGTGTAAGTTTAATATCTTCAACGTATTACCACAAGCCTAATACACTGCTTCCAGCAATGACTGCATTGCTGTAAGGGTCTGGGTGGCAAGGAGAAAGTCTGTATTAGCTTTAAAGCATACTTGTTCTACAACTTTAAATATTTTTGTTTCAGGGTCCTGTACATAGCATCAAAAATGGAAATTATTCAATTCAGCGGGACAGATACAACTGCTTTAACGAACCCGACTGATAAAAACTTGCTGTCTGTGCCAGGACTTGGAGTGTCGTACATGTATAGAAGAACTAGTCTCTCATAAACTTGACATTTAAGGGAAAATCAAGATACTTAATATGTACGTAAATATATCGGAAAGACAAGTTGTAAGCGTAAATATACCTAGTCTGGCTGGGCCTGAATAACGATGGTTTTGTGACCACCATAATATATAAAAACTAAAAATGTTAAAGTTCAAAGATTATAAGTAGGTGACACAAGTTTGTATATAATTAGTGTCCGTATAGTAGTACCTAGTATATTTACCGTTTACGGATTATATATTATGCAGTAATTCCAATTATAATTAAAATCATAATTGAAATGAAAGTTATATATCATACTGAATTGCTTAGCGCAACTCTGGCTGCATTTGTCGCAATTGTCAGCCTCCAATCTACCAGGCTGATTTTATTTACAGATTTTCATTAGATTAATTTAAACGAATTAGTATGTTATATATGTTATATTGCACTTCGTCGCATCCTATGGTATCACAATAAAAAGTTTTTATTTGATCGAAACATATTTAATTTAACTTGCCTTGTTCAATTAAATAATAAATGCAAAAAATGTATATAGATTAGATAATCAAAGAAAGGTTTGCATCGCAAAAAAGTTACTGGAATAGGAATATATTGCAATAAAAAGTCAAAATATTTCAATTAGATCCTGTGTAGTATTATTATCTATTCTGTATAAGTAACTGAATTGTGTCTCATTTACGGAAGGAGAAAGCAATACTGATTTACTTTTCCGAGAAGGTATACACTAAAGACGGAGAAAATAAACTTTCACTGATGAATAAAATAAATGATCTATATACTCGCATGTATTGGTTCATGATTCCATACGTCATAATTGCTTTGAAACGCATATTTCCCATAAAGCTAACTTTCACCAGCAAAAATTTACCATCAAGACTATATGCTGAACTTCAAAAATAAAATAAAATCAAGATGCAAATGAAGAAACTAACATTTTTCTGTGGATTATTTTGCGATATCCAGTCTACTTCTCTACTTGTAAATTGTAAATCAATAAATACTCGTATCCTTGCATGACAGGTGAAATGAAATCAACAGTCAGAAAGCCACTTACCTATATACACGCAAAAAATTCTTCCTTCACCCGATTAAAGAACCCCAATTTCGGGGGAATAATTATTGCCTACTGTTCACTAATAATTAATATTATGTAAATGACCGACGGAGTTACTGAATTACACATTACAATACCATTTACTTTCAAGCTATCTTCTGCCGCCTTGGACTTTCTCATCCTTGCACTTAAATCCAGCGCGCGAGATGTTAATACCATTTCTACAAAAGAGTAGAATTAACAAACAAGAAGCAACCACTAAGGGTCGGCGTCTGGGGTTCTTTTATTTTGACCGTGACCACTTGTTGCAATTTTGTATTGGACAGTCAGTTTGATTCCATAAAATATTTAGTTGAGTTGGACTGCAAGAATGGTGTGATTGGCTTGTAAACTTGAAGAATAAACGTCAAGAACCAATTCGAATTCCCAACAATGCATTACATAAATCCTACAAAAAGCACGGTATTGTCATTTATATGCATCTAATCTTTCGGATTTATATTGCATTTATTTGGTATTATTGCCCATTTTTATTCTCTTAAATTGTACATAAGTAATTACGAACTATTTATAAATTTAACAGGTATTTACACCGTATGGGCTACAGTTAAAAAAAGTCAATCCGTGGTATGCCCAAGAGCTGTGCCAAGAATGGCCTCATCAGGCCAGTGCCCTGTCATTGGGGGAATCCAGTGTCGTCAAATATGGAGTAAGTTATCCGCTAAGAACTGGTCTTACCCCCCTCAAGGAAACAGATTTTCCCGAGTTCGCAATATATTTGCCCATGGAAGATTGTCAGGTTGAAGAAGTTTTAGTAAGCAGAGGAGTATGCGTAAGTTATCTGAATTCTGTTTAGTAAAGCTACTTTGCAATATACTGAGCAAATTGAGTATTATTTCTCCATATTCAATATTATAATGAAAAGTTATTTACATAGATCGTTAGCCATGGACCAATTGGAGGATTGAGCCATTTAAAAGGCGTTTATCGTTCTTTGACGTCTTATGGAACCGGTGGGGGTATTAAAAGCGTTGTGAAAACCGAATTCTCAAATCAATTTGGAAAAGATAAAGGTTTGTTGCTAATAATATAATTTTTATTTTTCACTTCGCTAAAATAAAGGTGTATATATTGTAGGGTGGTGGTTCATAATCATTATATCCTTTCTAGTTAAATATTTATGTCTGGTGGAAAATGGAGGAATATCTCTTTACGCCGAAGGAAGTAGTGAAAACCATGTTGCATACATGCCTCAATTTAATATAGATCGTGTAATGTCATGTTCGTATGGATTATTGGTCATACCGGCTGAAGGGAAAGAAATTGAAACTGAAGACGAAAAGGGAATATACGTTCTCACCCACCCAATCAAACAAATAAGCAAAATATTGATGAAAAAACAACTGGCTGGTACGCTTTCTTTGTATATCAGACGACTTCTTTTTCTTTCCTATTTGAGAACTAGCTTTACGTACAAAATATATCTTTTATGTGAGGTTTATAAACTATTAACTAGAAGTACTTCCCCTATATACAGATTCCACCCCTTATGATAACCATAAAGAAAAAATTTTGTGCTGTTATGATGACCTGTGTGTGTTCTGGAGCCTTAACAATGACAAAATTATTTTACGTCGGTTGACACGAGCAGAAAAAAAGGTTTGTAACAAGCATATTTGTTTCATTGTCATTACTCGTAATATAATCCAATAGACTAGCTAGCTAGCAGTATGGACCCTTTATTATAATAATAACATCGTCAATTTATTGATTGTATTAAATTTCAGGATATTTTGACTCGCTCAGGATTAAGCTCATCAACATACTGTGGCACTCATGATAATACAAGTCGTCATTTCACTCCTGTGGGTTCTACACTATTTACACCGATAGGAAAAACTCATCAGAAATCCGCCATGAGAGTTAACAGGTATGTGAGATATTAATTTTTAAAGCTCCATTTTGTTGTTTCTGTGTTATTTACGCAATAGGCTATTTTTTACTTATTAGGGAAGGAGCGACCACATGCTATTGGCCCACTTTTGATTTCACGGAATCAACTGTTCCAGGTCCAGGTCTCGCTCTTGGGTTTTATCCACCTCATGTTTGGTACATATACAATGTATTTGTTAAAATTTTCTTAAATTTTCTTTTTGAATGAGTTTATCAACTTTTCTTTGTACTCCCCAGTGTCTACGATGAACCAGAATTGGTGTTTAGTACGCTCTTTAGCATCGATTTGGCAAAAGGGAAATGGGTGGAACCAAGAAAAGTTCAAGTGGTACAGAGAGATGAAAGCTCTTTAGCGTTGTGGCTTTTAATAAAGCACAATCTCTATCTCCACGGTGTGGACATTGAAAGTGGAAGAAAACTATCTCACTGGGCGCTTAGAGATATCGAAGATTTCTCCTGTCCTACAGGGAAGAACCTATTGCCAATTTTAATTGTACTCTTACGGTGCGGCCAACTGAAAATTGGATGGCTAGATGACAATTTCAAGATCGTACGCTCTGCGTTCATCAAAAACGATATTCTAGAACGACCTATAGCGAATGTGGACGCTGTTTTGTATGGCGATACAATAATTTGCAGCATAGCAGGCGATCGCTATCAAAAGGCAGTTATGTACCTGAACAACTATCGGAAGAATGGACTAATTCGAAGATGTATTGATGCTCTTAAGAAACAATTGCCTAGTGAAATATCAGCCAAATTGATTGGGGGCTACATGGGGCAAAATATTAAGCAAAGTTTCAGCGTAATATGGAAGGAATTTATGGATGTTATAATTGATGTTTTGCTTGAAGAACCCAATGACTCCCGCCTTCAAATAACACTGAAAACTTATACGACAATTGAAGCCTTAAGCGAGGTACTGATATTCATATATTATGAATGTTGTATTATTGTCCATTGTAATTAATGTAGAATTTCAGTACGATTTTTGATTTTTTTCATCATTTAATTTTAGCATCTCAAATTGACGACGTCGTGCAGTAATTACCTTGAATACCTCAACAACTTAGTGGACAACTTAGCAATATTTCTGAAAGAAAATTTTCCCTCGGTAAGAAAAAATCTTATTTAAATAATTAAAAGCATGTTCTACTTGATGTATCTGAGAAATTTAAGAAAGTTGTTTTGGCCAAAGATTGATAGATTGGTATATTTTGTAGGAAGTGATACCCCCAAAATCAGCTTCTCTCTTTGTGAAATTCGGAAAACTTCTCCAGATACCACGGTCGACAGTTGTAAATCATCCTGATTTTGAAACCCTGCCAGAAGTGATGCAACTTTTACTGGACAATCCAGACTCAGTGAGAAATATGGAAAAGTTGGCAATTATAAAATCAGAAGAAGAATATTTTACGCCGCTATTTGAAATATTGATTGCGGATGTTTTTCAAAGAAACATTTCAAAGGTTCAATTTGATTGGCCAGCCTCAGTTATCAGTTGCATGGGGAGAACTGATTATTTAAGCGGCCTTCCAGGTTATTACAAATTCGGAAAAGACAAAGTATTTGAAATATTTACGCCTTATCGAGAAAGGGAAGACGTCGGGGATGATCCTTCTTGGGTTAATCATGTATTAAACATGGTGAGTGACACAATTCAAGAACTTACTAAGTAATTGTTGAGTATTTTTGTAAGTTTGTGTTTTTAAGGTTATCTTTTTTATTTTATTTTATTTTAGCGGGTATTTGCAGAAGATAGAAGATTAGAAGAGGTGTGTCGACTTTTAGATTCAGCTTCGCCACTAACTATAGACGTGGAACAAAGAGCGGAAATGTCAGATCACGAATTCGTCGAAGAGCAAGAGAAGCATTTGCTGCAATTAGTTCAGATATCTTTTTCGGCTCCTGTTGGTAGAACAGCTTTTACTCTTCGGACAGAAGAAAAAAACTTTGCCAATTTGACCAGCAATATCCACATACCCAAATTATGTTTGACTGGAAAGTGTTCAACAAAAGGCACTAGCATTGAATTAAATGAAACGGATCTGCCGCATGCTTACACAGCATGGCCTACATTTCACAATGCTGTTGCTTCTGCTTTATCTGTTCGTTTTACAGATAAACCTGCAGATGCCTGGTATTTCATACACTATTAGAGTTTCTAATTTTTAGATAATTTACAAGAAGAGTTTTTAAGAATGGAAAGTTGTTATCTGGTTTGTAATTTTTTAGGTTTGCGTACAATAAAGCAAAAACTAACGAGGGACCTGAGCAAGCTGGAATGATTCTTGGATTTGGGTTAAACGGAATTCTTTCGTCGATGCCTCCGACACTGCGACATGAACATTTAGCTAAAGAAAATTCCTATACGTCAATGGCAATGTTATTAGGCCTAAGTGCAAATTTAGCCGGCACTGGAGATATTTCAACATGGAAAGTAATCAGTCTTCATATTGGAGCCATGCTTCCTTCATGTACAACAGAACTAGAAATACCAAGATTGGCCACTTTAGTTGCCCCGTGTGCTTTGGGACTTTTATTTCTTGAAACGCACAATAGTCACATAGCAAAAGTATTATTAGGAGAAATATCCAAGCGTTATAGCCCATTAAGTGTTTTTGGAGGTGGAAATTCCAATAATTCAATCACAAACGTAAACGTCGAAACCAATGGCGTGACTGGGGACCGAGAGTCACATTCATTATGCTCAGGTATTAATATTCCTAATTAAACAATTTTCATTCATTAGTTGGATAATTGGATTCAAAGCATATTTATATTACTTTCTTCGTAGGATTTGGTCTTGGCTTCGTAAATTTGGGTAAGGCAAGAAGTAATCCTGCTGCTCTAGAAGAGGATGGAATCGATGGCATTTTAAGACGCTTTGTTGTTGGTGGCCCAAAACCAGCGAACTTCAATATGAGTGGTAAATAATAATACCAGGGCCATAATATTTATATATCTGAAAACTGTACAACTTACTTTTTTAATAAAAATTTTCCTAACAGTAATTCTTTACTATAATTTCAGAGGATGAAGACATGTACAATCAGTTTGGGCAGACAGTTCCTTCCCTATGGGAGGAGTACAGATGCTGCCATATTGAAGAAGGAGACAATGTCAATGTGGATGTCACCACGCCTTCCGCAATAATTGCAGTTTCTCTCATTTATTTAAGAAGTAAATATTATGATAACAGATTAATTATTGTGCATGAAGGCATGTGTAATTGTGTGATGTCTCTTTGTCTTTACAGTGTGCATTAGCCGTGCACTTAGTCGCTGAAAAATGTATTATATTTAGAAATGTATTTGGATCTAATGCATCTTTTTTATCTTTCCGTAAGGTGGAAATGAAGCCGTGTTGAAATGGCTATCTCCCCCTAGCACCCTCCATTTGCTGGATGGAGTACGCCCTGATTTACTTATGCTTAGATCTTTGGCCTCTATTCTTGTCTTTGAAAGCATTAGCCATCCTGATGTGAAATGGTTAGAAGAATGCTTAATGCCACAAGCGCTTAGACAAAATGCTTTACGTCAGCCTGAGAAACAATCTAGAATTGACCACGAAAGTATAAAGTGAGTTTCTCTCGACACAATAATTGTTAATTATTAATTACTTATTAATTATTAATCAATAAGTCTGTGCTTGCTTATTCTCATATTTTGAGGATTAATGATCTTATTTTATTTAGTCAAGCCTGGGCAAGTATTGTATGTGGCTATTGTCTTGGACTTGCTATTCGTTTTGCTGGGACGTCGGATGTCAAAGTGAAAAATATATTATGGCACTATACGGATCTTTTATTATTTATATCGTCCCCCGAATCAAAACTGTCGGAATATTTTCCAAAAAATTTCTTAGAGTCTTCAGTTTGTACTCTTTTGATTGCTTTATCCCTAATACATGCTGGAACGGGCGATGTACCTGTACTAAGACTGAGCAGATACTTACAAAGCAAAGTGTCGGCAACACAAATTACAGTATCAAGTAACACTTACGGACTGGAAATGTGTATATCAATGGCCACAGGGATTCTTTTTCTCGGAGGAGGAAGATATTCGCTATCAAATGACGATAAAAGTATTGCGGTGCTATTAGCAGCAGTTTTCCCTAAATGGCCTATAAATGCTACGGATAATAGGTACGTTTTGTAATTCTACTTAGCTGTTTGTCAACATCGTAGCTCCTCACCAAGTGGTTATGGCTTTTGATGAGCAAAATACATTTATTTTCAAAATAAGGTGTTTGTTAGGGACGGATAAAAGTGAAAGCACTTCTGGAGTACTTCTGTCTCAATGAAAATAAAAATAACAATGTTACTAACTTTTGGAAATGCTATTTGAATTTTTATAGGTACCACTTACAGGCTCTGCGACATTTATACATATTAGCAGCACAGCCCAGGTTGATTTTACCAAAACCCATGCCTCATGGCTCGAAACTCACATTTTGTATCGAATACTTGGATGGACAAAAAACTAAAGCCTTTGCACCAGTTTTGCTGCCTCCATTTCATTTACTAAAAAGGATCTGGTTGGATGAATCTGATTTTCTTTCGGTAGAATTTAACTTGCCGAAAGACTTGCCTTATCTGCAGAAAATTGTAGAGTGTGGAGGTGTTCTCAATTTAGTTCAGAAACCGATCGGTTCTGTGAGGTACAACTTCATGAAAAAAATGGCATGGAGGGAAAACCATGTGAGTTATTTCTATTATGCGTCATTTTATTTTACTTATTTACTTGTCACGTTTAGACATACTGTGGACTATGAACATGTATACAGAAGAAACGTGAGTTATGTTGACTTTTATGTTATAGGTGTTCCACAAAACATTTTTGCTGGATGAGAAAACAACAACGGAAGAGCAGTTTGAGGTCCAAGAGCTTAATTTAATAAGTCGTCTTTCAGAGTGGGTTGGAATGAGGCACATCGTCCCCGCATTTTTGGCTCTAAGAAACGTTAGTAAAGCTTTTAAAGCATTAATATTTTTCCGTTGATATGTTACACCCTACATCTTGTCCTATGTTGTATTGAGAATCTCTTTTGGTGTGTTATAGGGAAACCCCAATGATTTGGATTGGCAATGGAAAATAAGAATACTCTACTGGTGGGTAACAATAAGATCCAAAGATCCACCAAGTACAATAAGATTAGATTTGCTAGCATTGCTTTTAAATAAGGCCAAAGAAAACTTTAAAATATTTCCTTCGTCATCAGAAATTAATGCATAAATATTAAAATTCATTCTGTTTTTCTAAGTACCATGTTGTACGTTAAGCGTAAATGTCACTACATAATAATCTGATTCATATTTTGTTTCATTCAATTTTATGTTCTGCTGTGAGACAAGGAGTAAAAGGACTGATATGAAAAAATAAAGAATGAATTAATTTTTTCCACCATGTTACCGTGTAGCTTTGTTTCTGTTTTTCGTATTGTAACTACTATCAACACATCAATGCATTTGAAGGCAGGTGTATAAATAAAGCCCTATTAAGCTGACTTCATTTGAATTAATTTAGTATTAATCTTCAAGTCGATGCACTTTATGTACGCTATTCGGTAGCTACGACCAGCGTATTTTGGTGTAAGAGTAATTATTTTGGCAGCTGTTGTAAAGTGCCCTGCCCTCTGAACAGCTTCATTTCAACTGCCCTATCTAGGTTGGCAGGATGCGGAAGATCTTTCCACCAGCGCAGAGGCAGACAGAATTTCAGTTCGCTCGGTGAAGCCCAACTCGAAGGAAAAAGTGACGTCATCCATTGTTTGGTGTTATCTCTAATTAGTCATGGATGGAAAGCTTAGCTGACAACCGCAATACATCCGTTGCTGCAGCATATGGCATAACAGAACTGAACAAAGACCTTTGAATAGACAAGTTTCTTAAGGGCCTCCAAATTGTGATTGAACATAGGTGTCGGGTCCAATTACAATTTAATTGAGCTTGCAGTGTATAGGAAAAATTGGGAAACCTGTAGAAACTCGCCAATTATTTCATGTGACAAGAAAGCAAGTTCAACTTCAAACCATGAAACTGCAAACCATGCGCATGCATATTATTGTATTGCACATTGGGCAAAGACATGCATATTTGCTGCACTAATCTGCCGTTTCCGTGTACAATACAACAGTACTGAGTACTGAGTACTGAGTCATTCTGCTGCATACAGGGCGGAGAGCAGAGTAAAAATTCTCAAACAAAGAAGTATTCTTTGTTTCCGCTGTTACTAGGCTAACAGTATTGTGTGTTCCCCTGTACATGTAAGGAGTATAACGATTAAAATACGTGTTCTTAATACAACGGCCCAGCCAATCATAAGCAAGGAAGAACAGAAGGTTCGAGAGGCAGACTTCGTTATAGTAAACGTGTATGACGTAAAAGGAAAAGCAGAATAGCGAATTAAGAACGACATTTTGCTTTTCTTCACAGTTCATTGTTCTTCGTCTCAGAAAGTATAACAGTCGTCACCAATCCCGTGTCCAGTAAAGAAGGAAGAGGTTTTTCTCCGATAGTAAGAAGTTTTGATCCTGATAGCAGTGTCCAGCTTGTGTTTTGGAAATTGTCATCGAAGTCGCAGTCAAAAAGAAAAACAAGAAAAAATCTGATAGTCGTCATTTCTAAAACTTGATTTTACGAAGCCTAATATTGAAAATTTCAAGAAAACTTCATCAAAATGCAGATTTTTGTGAAAACCCTAACTGGAAAGACAATTACCTTAGAAGTGGAGCCATCTGATACCATTGAAAATGTCAAAGCAAAAATTCAAGACAAAGGTAAACAAATTGTTTCAAAAATATTTATGATTTTTTACCATATTTCAATTTCATAATTCAATGAATTCCTATTACGTCTTTTGTTATTAAATGCCTATAACTAAATTAAAAGTTGTAGGAGTGAGTAAAATAATATAGACTTTCACTTTTGATTTAACAGAGGGAATTCCCCCAGACCAGCAGCGATTGATTTTCGCTGGAAAGCAACTCGAAGACGGTCGCACTTTGTCCGACTACAATATCCAGAAGGAATCGACTTTGCATTTAGTCCTCCGTCTCAGAGGAGGAATGCAAATTTTCGTGAAGACACTTACAGGCAAAACAATTACATTAGAGGTCGAGCCATCTGACACAATCGAAAATGTCAAAGCTAAGATTCAAGACAAGGGTAAGCAAAATTAACTTAAATAAATCTTTTGTTTGCCATTACGCCGTGACTGAAGTCACAGTTTTTTAATTGCAACTTTGTGCTCCAGAGGGAATTCCTCCAGACCAGCAGCGATTGATTTTCGCTGGAAAGCAACTCGAAGACGGTCGCACTTTGTCCGACTACAATATCCAGAAGGAATCGACTTTGCATTTAGTCCTCCGTCTCAGAGGAGGAATGCAAATTTTCGTGAAGACACTTACAGGCAAAACAATTACATTAGAGGTAGAGCCATCAGACACAATTGAAAATGTCAAGGCTAAGATTCAAGACAAAGGTAAGCAAAATTAATTTAAAAAAACAAGACGTTTTTTGCCGTTACGCTACGCAATGACCGAAGTCACCAATTTTTGGTTTTAACTTTGTTGCATAGAGGGAATTCCTCCAGACCAACAGCGATTGATCTTCGCTGGAAAGCAACTCGAAGATGGCCGCACTTTGTCCGACTACAATATCCAGAAGGAATCAACTTTGCATTTAGTCCTTCGTCTCCGAGGAGGAATGCAGATTTTCGTCAAGACACTCACAGGCAAAACAATTACATTAGAGGTCGAGCCATCTGACACAATCGAAAATGTCAAAGCTAAGATTCAAGACAAGGGTAAGCAAAATTAATTTAAATAAATCTTTTGTTTGCCATTACGCCATGACTGAAGTCACAGTTTTTTAATTGCAACTTTGTGTTCCAGAGGGAATTCCTCCAGACCAGCAGAGGTTGATCTTCGCTGGAAAGCAACTCGAAGACGGTCGCACTTTGTCCGACTACAATATCCAGAAGGAATCAACTTTACATTTAGTTCTTCGTCTCCGAGGAGGAATGCAGATTTTCGTTAAGACACTCACAGGAAAAACAATTACTTTGGAGGTGGAGCCATCGGACACAATTGAGAACGTAAAGGCAAAGATCCAAGACAAGGGTACATAAGATATTGTATTTAATAAAATCAAAGTTTCCTTATTCAAATGAATTTAATCAAATCATGAATATGTCTCCATAAACTAATGCATTGATTGATCGATTTTACAGAGGGAATTCCTCCAGACCAGCAGCGGTTAATCTTCGCTGGAAAGCAACTCGAAGACGGTCGCACTTTGTCCGACTACAATATCCAGAAGGAATCAACTTTGCATTTAGTCCTTCGTCTCCGAGGAGGAATGCAAATATTCGTCAAGACACTCACGGGCAAGACAATTACTTTGGAGGTGGAACCATCTGACACAATCGAAAATGTCAAAGCTAAAATTCAAGACAAAGGTAAGCAACATTAATTTAAATAAATCTTTTGTTCAACATTACGCCATGACTGAAGTTACAGTTTTTTAATTGTAACTTGTCGGTTACAGAGGGAATTCCCCCAGACCAGCAGCGATTGATCTTCGCTGGAAAGCAACTGGAAGATGGTCGTACGCTGTC
>JAAAYG020018188.1:16213-58187 GCA_009936455.2 Tomocerus minor
ATCCAGAAGGAATCGACTTTGCATTTAGTTCTTCGTCTTCGTGGAGGGATGCAAATCTTCGTTAAGACACTCACAGGAAAAACAATTACTTTGGAGGTGGAGCCATCGGACACAATTGAGAACGTGAAGGCAAAGATCCAAGACAAGGGTAAGCAAACAAATGTGTATTTTTTAGCTATTTTGATTGCTTTTTTAATATAAAGATTTTTAATTGTAACTTTGTCTGTTACAGAGGGAATTCCCCCAGACCAGCAGCGATTGATCTTCGCTGGAAAGCAACTGGAAGATGGTCGTACGCTGTCCGATTACAATATCCAGAAGGAATCGACTTTGCATTTAGTTCTTCGTCTTCGTGGAGGGATGCAAATCTTCGTTAAGACACTCACAGGCAAAACAATTACTTTGGAGGTGGAGCCATCGGACACAATTGAGAACGTGAAGGCCAAGATCCAGGACAAGGGTACATTAGATATTATCGTATTTAATAAAATCCAAGTTTCTTTATACAAATGGATTTAATCAAACCATGAATATGTCTTCATAAACTAACGAACTGGTTGATCGATTTTTACAGAGGGAATTCCTCCAGACCAACAGCGGTTGATCTTTGCTGGGAAGCAACTGGAAGATGGTCGTACGCTGTCCGATTACAACATCCAAAAAGAATCTACATTGCATTTGGTACTTCGACTTCGAGGAGGAAATTAAAAACATTACCAGCGTTCATTCTCATAACATTGGCTTTTTATATTCTTATAGTATTATTGGCTTTTATATGTATCAAAATTGTTTACTTTCTATGCAATGTATTCATTCCGTGATGAACTGATCTTTTAATTGTTTTAGCGGATATAGTGCAAAATGTAGTGTAGTATACGCAAGATTTGTAATAATGAAAGCTGCAAATTTACTTTACAATTTATTAGCCCCATTTAATTTTGAATTCAATGTAAGAAAAAGCATTATTTAATGGACTTCTGAAAATAAATGCTCACAATTCGTTATTGAACTGCACTAAAATCCTGTTTTAGTTCCGTTTTCTTTTATTATGACATTCGGGTGGAGTTATAGACTTACATATCTAGGAAGGAAAATGATTGAACATGTTGACGAAAGTATGGTAATAGCGAATGAACAAAGACAACAATAGCAAATTGGCATTTTGGGCTTATTAATTTATTGTTTCATTCAATAGCAAATTGGCATTTTGGGCTTACTAATTTATTGTTTCATTAGTCGAACAAAACTTGCAATAATACTTACAAAATAGATAGTAACTAGCAAAGATGTTTATGTTTGTCACTAAGAATAATATACGAGTTCATTAAGTTCGTTTTTATTTATTTTTTATTTGGGTTTTCTATTTTGGGTAATACATTGGTAAGCACTTCCGTACTATTTCCTTTTATATGTTAATGTTTCTGGTTACAATATATTAACAAAAACTGGCGGACCTTACGAAACTCGTCTATTAAGGAGGGGTGGCATCTTTGGAAAATCCTGATTCAAAAAGAACGGCTTGAAGTTAGGTAATGAGGTATGCATTTTTCTTAACCACCTATACTTCTTTAGTACGCATGTATTTGACATTTTGAAAAACAAAACTCTGCATAGGAGTTGTAGGTGAAATCATAGTGTCCCCATTCCAAAGTGCCACACCCCCTTAAGTAGCATGATAAGCTTCGAAATTATAAGTTTCGGAATCTGCAGACAGTAGTAGGCTACGACCTTCGCAACAAAAAGAACTTAACTTACTAATAGAAATAACAATCAATAGAAAACTGACTTAAACTTTAAACTACAATATATTGTTACTTACAATACAATATACTGATTTCCTACAAAAACAAATTACGATGGGTAATGCAAATCAAAATTTAACATTCGTCAAATAAAATATTACAAAATATTTCAATGACAAAAATTTTACAATTAAACCAAGTTGGAAGTTTCATAACATCAATAGCCTGTCTTTATTCTCTGCATACAAAATAAACTTACAGAGCTTTCCTTTGGTTAATAACAATAATATCTCTAGTTTACTTAGATAAATATCATTCAATGTACATACGTGGATGGCCATAATAATTCAAATAGAATTGCTTTGGCATTTAACGTATATTAATAGTAGTACTACCTGAATATGATCTGCAACTACATTTATATTTACTTAATGACCTGTCATATATTAAATACTAAGTATTATTATTTTATGTTGAGATTAACAACGTGCACAAATAAAGAAATAAACGAATGGTCTAGAAGAAATTTGCATAATAACGTGATATGATAATAAAATACCACGTATACATCGAAATTCTATATGCAAATAAATACATTTATACTAACCATATGAAAGCTACTAGCATCCTATTTAGAATAGCATTTCGATTTATAATAGAAATAATTAACAGAAAAGTCAACTGTACACAAAACAAATTTTATATTTATACTGTTGCGTTAATTCTAATATGGTAAGGTGAGCATGTCACACAATTACCTACTTCGATTTCCAATAGTGTATATCTACGCTAATTTCATTTAACACAATTACCAACATATTTATAAATAGATGTCATTATACACCCCAATTAATTAATTACCTTTGTTGGTATAGACAGGCACTAACAAGTACCTAAATAGTGTGTTAAGTGGTATTTCTGTATTATTTGGAAAATATTTTTTGTTTGCAGCACACGTAGTAGAAACAGGAATTGTATATATCTTTATAGAAAATAGAAGGAATGTTTTCATTAAAAGGACACAGATTTGAGATCAAGGGCCCTCAACAAATGATTGTGCATTGCGTGGAATCACATATGTAAATGGCTGGACATTTCATTATCAGTCTCATCTCGTTTGAGGGTTTTCTTGGGTTGATTGACCATTCGCAGATTCATATCTTAATGTCAGGAGCTACTTCGTCGTCGACCCTACTCATTAGAACAGAATCAACAGAAATAAATAATTAGTACCTTCATTGACTAAACTTAACTAACCACTGACTGTCATTACTAATATGGTGTTAGCACTGATCCTTGTTGAGAGAGTTCAACGTTGGAGTAGAGGAACTTAAAATATATAATTTACAATACGAAATACGAATGATAATTAAAAATTTGCTTAGTATGAAGTATTAAGTTATTAAAAGATTGCTGACCAATGAAAATGATCGACTTCGACTGCGGTCCAAGTCGTCAGCAATATTTCTCAGATCTTGACCAACTTCCTCCGCCCAATCCAAACTTGTTGAATAACGAGATGGCGTATTATTACTTGAAAAAGCTTGCCGATTCAGTATCCCTAAAAATGATAATAAACAGTAATCAAAACCAGCCTTTAGAATTCAAAGAAAATGATATTTGTAATTTTGGCTAACACTCGAACTATGGTCGGTGGAATAGAGAGTATGTGACAATTCTGAAAATAATTTCGTCAATAATTGAAATTTTTGAAAATTTTTTTAACACTAAAGTCGGTTATTTACTCGGCAATTTACATGATAACTCGCTTACCTCCCAGTACAGACAGCAGAGATCTATTCCTCCCTCTGATACAATCATTACTCCAGCTGGAACTAGGTCTCACATATCTCCTATCTAGAAAAGTAATAAAATTAACAGTTAGAAATACATTATCATTTTGTTTGTTCTCATGAAATTAAATGGAAAACAATATTAGTCTCTAATATCAGATAAGAATATTAAAATTATAAATACCTGTAACATCTTCTTTATCTCCGTCCCCTTGAAAGGGAAACTCAAAAGAAAAATGTTCAGTAGGAGTCTGCGTGGCAATAGTACGGGATGGACTTGGCAAACAAGAACCTGTACAATAAATAAAACCAAAACAATGAATACTCTTCTCTGATACTTTAGCATCCTCTGTCAATTACGAAGTTGAACTTAAACAGATCACCATTCATAGTTTTCTTGTTATAGGATAATAAAATATACCCGAAATACTCCGATTTCCCAGTCCACGACGAATATTAGAAAGCACTAAGTCTTCCCCCGAATTAGCACTAGCATAAGCAGCAGCAGCAGCTCGTAAACGACTCCATTGGTAAACGGTTAAAGACACAGAAGATGTTCGTCTGCGCAATCCTGATGAAAACGAAGTTGCTACAGAGCTTTCAGTGCTGGCGAATTCTGACGCTTCGGAAAGAGACTCAAAATGTTGAAGTCGACTGTCCAGACTGATTCCATGGGACGGAATTGCAATGGGGCGAGTAGCATTTCTTGAGTCATGGCTTTCTTTGGGAGTTTCATCGGTGGCATCACCGAAACCTTTGAACACTTGGTTGTATAATCCCTCTAAATCGGGACTTTGGTCATCGGGACTTTCAAATACTTCGTCAAATCTACTGTCGCGATCAGCAGATTGCGGCAGCAGCGTGTCTTTCTCAACGTCGATCTTAAGAGGCATTATACGTCGTTCAGGTTTATCCTGCAATCTTCGTGAAAGTACTGATGCTACTTTCGGCTTTGACGCATTTGCAACTTTTCTGGTTAGAATTGGCGAGGAAGATGCTTGACCCACACACATCATTTCTGGCTCAACATTTTCACCGAACACATCTTTTTCCATATTTTGGTTTTCCATCTTGGCCTTTTGAAATATTTTCCTTTTCTTTCAGTATTGCTACTTACTATGTATATTACTAAGTTAAGTCTTCGTTATCCGGGTTCTTTCTTTTTCTGCAAAAATATTGAATTTTGAGAAATATTAATACGCCCAGTGAATATGTTATGAAACCAAATATATAACTTTCTTCAATTAACCGATTTGATATCATATCACCGATTTGTCAAATATATGGATACGTTAAGTAACACAAAACTACGCACAAAATTCAGAACAATTTTTTGACGATTAAGATTAAGATCCAATAAGTCGTTATTGTATGAGGAAAACAAACGTACCGGCACCAGGTCACAACATCTGGCGAAGAAATAATAGTGAATTTTCAGCGTCAACATCAACATGTCATGCAAAATGGGAGTATAGCAAATGCAACTGTAAAAACCAAAATAAAAGATATTGCAAGAATTTATGATAATATATCATACATATCCATATCATGATAACAATACAATTCCGGATCATTATTGGACAGAATCGCAGACATACATATTATAATCAAAGTCATAAGAAATTAAGAAACGTAGGGCGCCGGATTAGGAGTAATTCGGTTTACCAAGTCATTTAGAACAACTGACCCACCCCCGCTTTCATCTATTATAAATACTAACTTATGTCCTTTCAGTACATTGTCCTTAATTTGAAACTATCGATAAAATCAAAACCTATTTCTTATTATTAAAAATGTAGAATAAAAAATCGCCTTTGAGTTATGATGAGGTTGACGATTGGCACTTGCCAGGCCAGGCAGGCAATTAATAATAATAGGCTGCAGGGTAAGCTACATGCACTGAGTATACAGCTGAAAACCTGAAATTGCACAATAAAAAATAAAAAACATTTGCAAAATATAATTGAGAAATAAAAAATAAGGACATTAAAAATGGACATAAATATTTATTTCCTAATAAAATTAGCGAGGTGTTTCACTTTGTTTTGGATGAAATTGAAACTTAAAATGCAGGAAATATAATGCAATGCTGACATACAACTGATAACTGACTACTTCATTGACAATTTTCAGGACAAATGACAACTGTGAATCAAAGAACCACTTATATCCGTTGTACCGAGGGCAGCTGTCACCTTTTGTCTTTCAGGTGTCGGGTAGTGGGTAACTTAGAAAACATGTATTTTGTATTACGTCAAATACCGAGACGGAAACGTAAAAATATGTAAGTGCTCAGTCAATCAGAAATGAAGTGCCAAAGCATAATACCACAACATAAGTAGAAGTTGTACGATTACAAAAACGCTACTGATTCCCGAGAGGATTATTGAAACTGAATTATTTAATGGCTGACTATTGACAATTGTATATTTACCTGACTTGAACTTTATCATCTATCTTGCTGAGTTGTTTGTCTTCTATCGTTATCACTTTTCTGGAATGCACAATGAACTTCGAAAAAACTGCTTCTCTGACTAGTTCTGTTCTGACGTTCTGAGCTAACTTGCGAGTTGTGACTGTAAGGCTCCACCACTAACAAAACGACATAACAGAACGACTGACACTAACAAAACTGACGACCAACGACTGAAATAGCAAACCATCGATGGTTGAAATGATTAAACAACAAAATGAAATAGTTTATAGTGTCTACAATAATGTAAATTACTGCTAGCTACCTGCATTACGTGTGAATGACTTTTAGAATAATAAACAATAATGGGTCGATATCATAGATTGATAAGCTAACTAATGAGGAATACATAATGAATTTGATGATGTTGTTTTATATATATATAATTATAGTCGACTTCAAACAGTTCAAACATAGTTCTTCTTACCTGTGAAAGTTATGTTTTAATATAACCGTTCAACAAGATCAACAGGTTTCGAGTTTCGTGTTATTTTATGAGGTCTTCTAAAAACGTCGAACAAACGAGTAGAGATTGTCCCTGGAACTTAATTGACGTCTGCGACTATTTCAGATTTAAGACTCAGACTTTGACATTGCGGGAACGCAAGGTTGAAGGTGCAAATGAACAGCTGAGCACAATGGTAAGTGTAACTAATAAAGTTATGTAGATTACTAAGACGCGACAAATCCGCCAACAAAACCACTGATAAAAATAACTGATAAAATAGATTTAGGCTGTAAACTCCTGCCGCAGCTCGCTCGCACTCAACCCCAGCATTGATTCAAGCAGTATCCAGTGAGCGATGCTTACCTGTAGCGAGCGAAAGATATGCATGCATCATGTGAGAATGAACTCAATCAACAAAAGGTAAATATCACTTGTGCATGTGTGAGTGTTGGTGTGATGTGACGTACATTTGTAAACATAACTTATCATATCAAGCTAAAGAAAAGCCAAAATCGCGCACTCATCAAATTATTTTGTTATCTTCATAAAAGCTTTCGCGGTTTAATTTTCGTTGCAATATTATATTTCACTTTCTCAAACACGAAACAAAAGTTAAATTAATCTCCGATGGCCGATGAAAAAGAAAGCGATGTTCCAGATTACTTGTCCGACGATTTTCTAGTAGAATGGTAAGTAATAAATTGAAAGGCAGAATGCTTAATACAGTTCTGCTATTATGAGAATTACTTAATATTTAAGTAAATATATCCAGATTATATTCACTGAATAATATTCAGCATTCAGCATAGACATATAAAAAATTATTATTATGCAAACGTACCTGTTAGAGACAACAATAAAGCGTACTATTAAAAATTATCGTATACACACACACACGCCATCAATTCATTACGAATGTTGGTAAAAGTTGTGGGGAAAGTTTAGAGAAAGTTTCACATTATAAGGTTTAGTAGATTAAGCAGCAGGGAGAAAGCTGCACCAGATAGTATTTTAATTTATTTGAGATATATTATATTATATATGATAATAAAATAGTAACTTTCGAAAAGGTTTCACATATAAGGCAAACGATGAAAATATTTTTTTGATTGGGAATTATTTCTATTAGTGTTCCCGATGTCAGACCAGGTCTCATTTTTCATAGAGCAGAAAAGCGCAAGCACGAGCAGTCTAAAAAACACGAAGAAGCAAATAAAAGAAATAAGTTCGCAAATAAATCCAGACAACAAATAGAAGAAGAATCCAGACAAGCTGCACTTCAGAAGGAAATACCAGCAGATAATAAAGGATATCTACTTTTACAGAAAATGGGGTACAAACCAGGAACTAGTTTAGGTAAAGGAATAATGGAAGGAATCAAAACCCCGATCGGGATGGAAGTTAAGACTAACCGCAAAGGGTTGGGTCATAATTTGGCAATGAAAGAGAAAATGGAGAAGCTAGAAAAACTCAAAGTTATGACAGAAATTGATCTAAGCGATTATCGTCAAAGACTTCAATCTGCTACAACTCAAAAGGAAATCCAAAGAGACCTTCGCAAAGCTCAGTTTACCTGCCAATCTCTTGATGAAAATCATGTAAGTGTCTTAATTATTATTAGAAAGTGAAAATCATTTGGACTTTCACTTTACTAGTGCATTTTACCATTGTACATAATTAGAGGAGACTAAGAAACATTTTTACTTTCCTTACATGCTATTGTGCTTCCCTTTTGACTGTTCAATAGCGTGTGAAATGTATGTGTAAGTCGTGTAAGTGTAAATTGTGAATGCATGTGTACAATGTGTATAATGCAGAAATATAGTTGTAGCATAAAAATAAATCCTAAGCCTCATATTAATACAAGGGAATGAGGCCATCTCTTGCTTTCTTTATTCCTGACTTGAGGCAATTGTGATTGAGAACAGTAAATTATTCCCAAAGAGAAAAAGCCGACACTTCAATGAAACTCAACACGAGTAAAATTGCTTTACCTTCGTTTTCAATTATATATTTTGGTTAGATCTCTTCGACTCTATTAAAATAAAATTTTATGAAGCTATGGGTCAAAGTCAAATAACCACTCATTGACAAATATTTAAAAAAAAATCTATTACAGGGTAAAACTCCCCCCGAAAAGTGGTATTGGCCAGAAATACCAAAACCAGAGGTGCCGGAGGAGGAGGAGACGGACAACGAGAAAGACTCACATCACAAAGAGATTGCTTTGGATGATGAAGGCGAGGATTCTGTTGAAGAAATAATGGTAAAATAACATTAGAGTAATATATCACAATCGAATTAAGTAATTCGGTTATGTATTCGTAATTCGACTTCAAAAGGCAGATCAAGATGAATAGGCTAAAGAGTAACGACAACAGAGTTTTCCAATCTATCCGCCTACGTATGACACTAGAGATAAAAGCTATCCGATATCCGTCAGAAAGTTTACAAATTTTATTTTTCATATAATTTGTTTTTCTAATTTCTTGACGAATAATTTTAGATGGATCCTGTAGAGCAGCTTCAATTGGTCATGCAATACTTACGAAAAAACTATTTCTATTGCTTATGGTGTGGAATTAATTACGAAAATGACGAAGATTTGTTGTCGTGTCCAGGGTTAACCAAAGAAGATCACTAACGTTTTATGCTATTGTAAATCGTAACCGGAAGCATTAATGTATTAACGCAAATAAAATACTAAGTTCGTGACATGGGAGAATGTCGTGTAATTAATGAGTAATTTATATTCATATATAACTTAATTATATACATGAGAAAACATTTCGGTTTTTTAAAACACATCCACATAAAAATCAAAGACTATTATTTTTCATATATACGCCTTTGCTTCGCTGTAATTTTACGTATCTAACTAATTTTTGTTGCATAATGATGTAATACGGAGACTTCATTCACTGACTATTTATTTAATGACAAGATAAAATTTATTTTTAATAAAGAATTTTTGAACATTATTACGTATATATCTGGAAAGTATAGCCATAATATAGCTGCTAGCAAGACGTTAATTGTTTGACATATTATTTCATCATAACGATAATATTATACAGTTGACATTTGACAGCCAATAAAATAAAGATTAAGATCAGCAACGACTCATTACACTACTGAATGATAAAAATATACAGCTTAACGAAGAAAATATCGCTTGATTTACATTTCCATTCCAATTAAAATAACTAATATGCATAGATTGCTCAGTTCGCAGATTCTACTGCTTCATTTTTTGAGAGGAAGAAATTCTTCATTTTAAGTATGAAAAGTAATTTACGCGTATTACATCCGAAATCGTATCATTAATAATGGGTGCACAGATTGAATAGATTAGATTGTTATTGGTGTTGGTACAAGTATTTTAGCGGCTGTATTCCTTCCGATCACTAATCCCACTTCTTGAACTCCATTCCGTCAGGAGGGCTAACATCCACTGTCTTTTTACCAACTTCATCCCAGTTTGTACTTAAAACAGTTCCCCCTGATTCTTGCTGCACAAGGAAATAAATAAATTACAAATTTTGAATGTGCTAAGTTGTAATTTTAAATAAAACTAAAAAAAAAATTAAATATTTAGGGAATTGCAACATATTTTACCATTGACTTTATCATAGCCTTCTTCGTATTTTCGTCTCCAGATGAGTATATTTTGGCAAAAAGGCTGTTGATATCACTGTCTGGATCATCTTTCTCCTGCGTAGCAATTTCTTTTTCAACTTTGTCCCAGTCAAACTTCTTTTTAGATGAAGAAGGATAGCAAGGGCGAAAGGCTACAACAAAGTAACAACGAATGCACATCATTATTGCGAAATTATTCCATTCAGTACGTCAAACAATCCATTATTAAAACTCATCACTTACATACTGAAGTCTCCGTAGCTTCCAAAGTCGCCCACGTTCCACCTTCCAATTTTCGAAGCCGAATCTCAATCTAAGAACACATATTTTAGATGAGTACTAGCTACAAATACAGTGCACTGGTCACAAAACAAACATGTCTATGTCTACATAGTATTATTTTCCTTCAATTGTTAATGATTCCTTAAAAAGCACTACACACTTCACACTATACATAACGAAAGCTTTTTTTAAAACTTTTACTGCTTTTAGCCTCTTACCTTAGTAGACAAAACATTGTAAGAGCACGCTTCTGCGTTAATATTTTTGGCCAGTGGTACTTCCTTTTCGTAATCAGAACCGTCAGCTAGCTTAGCTTTCACTCTGAACTATTGCACAAGAAAATGATAATTTTATTATACTAATCTTGACTCAATAAATAAAAGGAATTTCAATAAAAGAAATATGCACTTGTTGTTCACAATATTTTGAAATATATACCACCATTGCATTACGCAAATACGTGTACATTTCTCATAAATTCTAATAGTGCCATTGATAGTTCGACAGACAGAGGGCGGTTGAAATTGAACATTTGAGCTTGCAAAAAATCGGTACTGACAGGTTTTAAAAAACTTTCCGTGGGTGTTGAAGCTTGTTGATAAAAACTAAATAGATATAACCAAGTATTATATACAGACGGTATCAGTACAGCGGGTTTGCGCCTTTACTTCAGCCCCTACTTTTCCATAACCCTCAGTTTCCAACAGTCCTCCTACACACAAAATCCACAGTTCCAACTTCCAAGGCGTCGATGCAATAACAGTCAACTATAATTATTAATTACGGTAAGTGAAAGCCACATTAATCAGTAGGCGAGCGAAGTGAAAGTCAACCACAATAATCAGGGAGAATAGTAAAAGCGAATAATGGTATTCAGCGTGCGCGTAAGGGTGTAAAGTCTTCCTCGTCTGACGATGGCCTGGCAAAGACCGAAATGGAAATCTACATAAACTGTAATAGAAACCGTCTTAATACTTTGTTGTTATATTATGTTATATCTCTTCAGGTTTTATCGACAAGCGTCAGCACCGTCGGCAGCAAAATTTTTTCGTAAATCCAAAGTGTAACTGCAACCTACAAATCAGGTCAATAGCTAACAATTGTATAAATAAGCCAAAAATTAACAACGTACACTTTCGTTGCTAAATTCCACATCAACTTCTTCCTTCTTCAGCTTTTTTGCAAGGAGACTGACAACTACATCGGATTCAGTTTGATAAAACTGAAGCTGTACAGCCGGCTTTGGTGGAATAGGGGCGATTTCAGCAACAGCGGCAGCTTCCGGGACGTTGTCCTCCTCTTTGATTTCCGTCGAAACAGTAGGTTCTTCAGCCATTGCTCTTTGAAATCAGTCCTGCCCAGTCGTCTAAAATAATTAGAGATAGAATAATCGAAACAAATAGCTTGACCTCACGTTAGTTTACAACGAACAAAATTTTACTTTTCATTACCGAAATCAGCAATAATAATACTGTTCTGTTCTCGTATAATGACAAACGAAACAGTACTTAGTAACTCCAGCTGTACAGTGACGATTTGACGATAATTAAAGAAAATTAAGAAAAATTCAAGCTTCCCGATCCCGATTGCAAAAGCAAAAACTAACTTGTTTTGAGGAATTGACTCCTGCACGGTCGTCCCTTATTGGTTGCTTGGTAGCTTGCGGGCAGCTATAGTTAGATCACCTTATGGTGACGAAAAATTGAAATAAATTGTAAATGCTACCTTTCAAAACACTCAAATGGGATGACGATTTCGATCAAAACTGTTTACAACACAGCAGAAGGTTGAGGATTTAAAAGCTCCGCCTTTGTCAAGCTTACTGAGCTGAGCTTTCTGAGACCTATCTCGAAACGCATATCACTATCATACACAGCTTGGCAGACGGACACCCTACTCTCGCATACTACGCTGATTAGCATAGGCCATGGACAACTGGACAACACCAGTAATGAACGAATTTGTGACTATGGCGGTGGACAATTGTAAGCTGCTCTGTCTGAACTCTTCCTCTGGACAAATGACATTTTGAGACTCAGGTCAGCTTATTAACCTCAGCAATCCAACCGCCTATTACTCTCCCGCCTTCAAACTTCTAGTACTTTTACAAGTTTCATGTTCAATGTTCATGTAAATCGTTTTTAGAGAAAGTACCTCATGAGGAGAAAGTTGGCAAACTGCACAGAAAGTGTGAGATTAAGCGCATGTACACACAAAATAGTAAGCAAATTGTAATCTTCATAGATGAGTTGGATTGAAATTGACTCAAGATGTTTCAAAAAACTAATTTTAAGTAATAAAATAAGAACATTTACTTTATATCTTTTAATAAAGTTTTATAGACGTACTTTTTAATTTGTATTAAAGAGAGATTCATCATACACTGACGTTAGTAATAACAAGTAAATAAGTATAATAATATAAGACAAGGTAGCATTGCTTTTTGCTACAGAAAAGTATTCACTAATAGAATGCCTAAGTCTAGAGAATGCTTGAAACGAATGTGACTAAAATCCCAGACGATATAGATATAGTTTTAGATGTATAATTTATATATTTTTAATTATATAACAGGGGTAAATATTACATAGTTAATGTAACAATATCGAATTAATGTCATTTTAAAGCCAATATGCAATATGAAAGAGTCACACAGTCTACAAAGTCTACGCTTTAACCCTAAATGGTTAACCCCCTTCAATGGTGTAACTGGGAATCCCAGTTGGTCTCCGTCCCCCGCAAGTAATCATAGTTAATTAAACCCAATAAAAATCACATATTCATAAAGTTTGAAGGTTTCCGTCACATTTGGCATTGGCTCTGGATATGTTTTCACAACTCAATAATAGTTTTATATAATAATGTAAATAATAATGCTAGGTTTACAGCAGTTACAAAAAAAAGTGGATTTTGTGACATCAAAATGGGACATGTAGATGTTATCGTTGTCCAAAATTCAGAACCACCTAAAACAAAAAAAAAAACAATTTAATCCCTAAAGCGTCATTTTATTATATCAACGCAATTCAGTTTTATTAATATATACCGAATTCTGAAGCATTAAAGGAAGCTTGGAAACTACATGACATTGGATTGGAGAAAAGGGAAAGTAGGGCGTACTTAAAGGGTCGACCGTGACCGACGTATACAAGTTATGCACTTAGGTATACTACTGCTTGGTTGAAGAAATATATAGGTGTAGAAACAAAGAATTCCATCTGGGGCTGTCGAACTTACTGTTTAATTGTCCTGACGCATTTAAGTCATCTAGAGATGATTAGGCCACAACGGCAGAAGTCACCATCTCAGCAATGCCACAGGTGTTTTGTCCTCGGTAAACACGATAATATCCTGCCTCACCCCAATGAGGACCCCAGCTATTTTTAACTAGCCAATAGGGTATCGGTTTTTTAGTAACAGCCTGGATATGAACTCCGTATCCGACAATCAAAACACCATGATCCAATGACTTAGGACTGCACAAAAATTTCCATGGATGAGAAACGCCGCCAAAATAAAACTGCATCGCATTAGCATTGATTCCAATTGACATAGGTCCTCGTTTTACTAGCCACATAGCCATTTCCGTCTCGTTCTTGGAAACTTCCACAAAGCTTGTAACTTTTGCTTTAACTTGAGAAGAATCATATTTACATTTTTCATTTTTACCGTCGTATGGATAAGAAGTTTCAGATTCTAATCCTCCTAATTTCTCTAAGGTTTTGTAAGCATTTTCTGGAAGGCCACCATTGCAACCTTCATCGAGTGTGTCGCAGTCGACCAACTCTTGTTCAGAGAAAGAAAGCAAATTATTGTGTTTGATAGCATATGCCCCTTCAATATTTCCAGTGACGGAGAAAGCCCAACATGATCCACAAAATCCTTGATTCTTTACTGGAGTTACCGCATTATAATGTCTCCAATCGAAATCTTCAGGGATTCTTGTGAGCAGCGGTATTTTTGCCTTCTTTCTATATCTGAGTTGGCGTAAGTCTGGGCGCAATCCTAAATGTCGCTTCGTGAATTCTTCTTCAGTAAGATCGGCAAATATTGTCGCTCCATATGTAGCCGTTCCTTGTTCGCTGTCTTGAAGCAATTTTACTTTTTCCATGTTTTCCTTATATACTTTCAATCTATGCTCAAATTCTTCTTCGTTCTTGTATGATTTTCCGTATTTCGTCATGAAACTCTCGAATTCACTGCGAAGAAGGTCTTCTTTGCTTGGTAAGAAAAACAATGTTGCTCTCTTAGTTCTCAAATTGTTATTTTCACGTTGATTCTCAACTTTTCCGCATTTTGAATTCGTTATTCTTGTAGTGTTTTTCCAAGGTTGCTCCCATATTGTGACATGGCATAACTGACCATCTCGATCGTTGTCTATGTCACAAGTTGATCTATCCAACTGAGCGTGTTTCCGACAATTAGTGAAGCCTAATTCCAAAGACAGTTTTGTTTTTATGCCATTTACGACCTGTCTGCGTGCCTCAATAACTCGAACAACTTTCTGGGCATGCAATGAATTTAGTTGTGAATCCAAAGACACAACAGCAAAATTGGCCAATTTTGAAATCCCTTCAGAAGTAGGATCTACATGTGTAAATCCCCCAATGAGAGCTTTTTTATTTCGTTTTCCTTTACTAATTTCATTTCTACTGTGACTCTCTTCCTTAAAATCATGGAGTTTGCGGCTTCTATGTTTCTTATTTTTCTCATATTCAGGATAGCATTGAGATTCAGTCATTTTACTTTGCACTGTTTGCCATGGTTGAAACAATATTTTGACATTGCATATATGATAAGGCAAAATAAGGGTGTCTTTGCATTCTTCGAATGTTTTGGGAGGCTCCTCAGGACATTCAGTGTAGCCAACTCGGATTTTAAGGTGATAAAGCCATCCAGGAACGGAAATAATTTGCTTTCGACCGCTTAAAATAGCCACAGGAAACCGAGCTTTCGTGTCTTCGTCAATGCTATCCAATTGTTCTATTGCGAATTTGGCTAAATTGGTAAATGTTTCATTATCGTTCGTGCTTTCAACAGTTGGTGATTTCAGGGGCACATGAACAACTTCCCTTTTTCTTCTGTTTAGCAAAGTATTTGTATTGTCAGGGTTGGTATCTGCAGCTTTCTCTTCTAAAAAATCTGGTTCAGCCAACTCATTCGTTTCATCGTTGCATTTAGACGAAAGAATTGTCATCTGATTCAACCATTTCTGTTCTAAAACCTCAAAATTGCACAAAATGCTTGGTTTCGTTGAATCTAAGGGACAATTTGTTGGGTCGCTTTTGTATTCGCTCTTCTTACATTGAGTCCAACCGATTTCCACATCTAAAATGTATTTATACCCCGCTACAACTTGTGTCTTCGCTTTCACCACACGTACAAGACTTTGTGCAAAGTCCGGTTCGCCGTCCACGGTGTCCAAGCTGTCCGAATACGACTTAAACGCAAAAGCTGCCACATTTTGAATATATGGGTCCTGCTCGTTAACATCCGTAATGCATCCAGTACAGATAGCACGTTCTGTTACTGCAACAGGTTCTTCAGCTAATTGATGTTCGTCGGAGAATTTGTTCGGATAGACAACTTCTTCATGATATTCATTGACGTTAGCTTTGACGGATGGAACTGAAAAACAGCTAAGACTGATCCAAATGAGATATATCAGGACTCTTCTTGTAGACATTTTTTCGAACTCACGATGAGATAGGCACTTAGAAAAAGGACCCAGCTCACAAACAATTATGGGATGCTCCAATGGTTAATAATTTCAAGGTGTCTCACGTCTCACAGAGTGCAAGGAAGACAGATCAGGATATCACTGTAAAAGTCATAATAGAAATTTATAAACAAATTTTACAAACTTACAGTTTTGAGTGTAATTCTAATTGTGCCACATCCATATTCATTGTACACACAGGTCCAATAACCCAATGGACCGAACAAAAACCATTACAATGTCTCAATCTTAAGATATCTTCATTTGATTACTAAGTTTCCTATAAAAAGTGACATGTTAATGTTACTGTCTTAGATAAATACGTTTTTAGTTGAATTCAGATTACCAAACTTTAATTCGACAGTTTTTTCTTTCTTTTTGGAAAGTAAGTATTTTAAAATGCCACGGCAAACATTTGATAAAAGAATACTGCCAAGTGCCTTATTCGTTAATTTGTATGTACCTATATCGCGTAAGTTGTATAAGTTCTTTGTGTAATTGTTTGGCTTGTTCCCCAGTGAAAAGTATATGAAATGAGTAGACTTTGTCAATCTACACAGACATTTTATTTGATTCAAGAATGACAAGACAGTTAGTTATCCAAGGGTTGTCGTCCTTGTTGCTACTTTATAACATAATACGCAGTTATCCTTCTTATTTATTTATTTACTATAACGCTTAACATGCTTATAATTAAGAAGAGCCAATGAGATCAACCTGATTGCAACAGAAAAATGATACCAAATTATTACATTTATTTTAGGTGTCCCGCCTGCCTGGCCGTATTCCAAGTTGTGAGCTATTTATCCATATCGATATGCAAAGTATAGAATATGGATACCTCCTACTCCTAGACTCCTACAACTCCTACTCCTACGTAACAATATGCATGTTATCTGCAATACGAAGATCTTGGATCATCCTACACTATGACCACTTAGATTCCCATGCTTTCTTTTTCCTTCCTCTTTAACAAGAAAAATTAGTTTTTTAAAAATAATTTTATATTGATGCATTATTTTTAAAAAATTGAAAGTGTTATTTACCGTAGCAGAGTTTCTATATAAGGACTTGGAAATTCAAATGAAAGATGCAAATATGAAAAAACGGGAAAAAGGAATATTTGGTGAAAGTCGCATGGTTTTCTCATACGCAGCAACTGTCTGGACAACCCTCTGCTGTATTGTATCTTTGTACAGGGTGGGGCAGAATGAACGCATCAGGACCTTTCTTTCACTTTCTCTATTAATAACTGAAAAAGTAGTAACCCTATTGCAACAAATTACACGTCATGTGAAAGAGCGTTATTTCTGTAGTGGAATAGGGTAATACGAGCTCTCTAACTAGACTAATGCTTGCTAAGAAATTTTAAAAAAAAACTCAAAGAATTGCGTATAAAATCGTTTGAGGCGGAAAGAGTCAATGCGATTGGGCCGCCTCTGTCAATCTATTTATTCTCATCAAACCAACTTCGGACATCTAAGCGAAAGTGCGCTAGAGCACCATCCTGCATGATATGAAAATCTCCATAATTTGGCAAACGTCGAATTGCAGGAAAGATGAGGTCATATTAAGCATAGCCAGGTATCGGTCCCCGTTGCAAGTTCAGTTAAAAAAGAACGGCCCGATTATCCCTCCAGACCAAATCGCTGCCCAAACATACACCGTTTGCTTAATTTAGATGGAATTCGAAAGCCCGGGTTTTCTAGACTCCACATTCTAATGTTTTGAATGTTACCAAAAGCATCCAGCCGAAATACCGTTTCATCAGTCCAGATAATCTTGTCCATGAAAGGGACATCTTGGTCTGACATTCGAAGAAACTCTTCCGAAAACCCTAACTATCTCCCAGGGTCATCATCTAACAAGCAATGGACTCTTTCGGCCTTAAACGATTTCATATGCAATTCTTTTAGGTTTATTTTTTTATTTTCTTTTAACAAGCACAAGTCTAGCTAAAGAGCTCGTATCACCCTATTTAACGCTCTTTCACATGGCGTGTACTTTGTTGCAATAGCGTTGCTACTTTTTGAGTTTTTAATAGAGAAAGTAAGAGAAAGTTTCTGATGCGTTCATCTGCCCCATCCTGTATAAGAGTAACACTAATAACGAGAAAGCACAACCTATTCTTCTGACAGAGTAGTATTCTATATTTCTACGCGTTTTGGACATACGGTATCAAATTGAGTTCGCTATCAGACATCAGACGCATAGTTATCCGACATTAAATTGAGTTCGATATCAAACATCATCCGACATCAGACTATGGAATTTTAAGAAACGGTCGGTCGACTTTGAAAATTTCAGTGCTGGCTGGCTGATAACCGGCCGACCAAAAATTGGGTCAAATGGACGGGTCGATAAATACTGTGTTGACTTCTGGTCTGATAACTTCACGTTTTGGTTCGACTTCTGGTATGATAACTTCACGTTTTGTGTGGAATGGTTGGTATCTGATAATTTGACGTTTTATGTCTGACGGTTAGTGCCTGATAACTTGACGCTTTGTCTGACTACTTAACTTCACGCGTTCAGTGGATTCGTCAATTTTCTAATGGAAGTGTCGGAAACTTCACGTCCGTTGTCGGATAATTTCTCATCTGATGTCGAATAACTTGATGTATGATGTTGGATAACTTCTCGTCTGGTGTCTTCTCGTCTGGTGTTGGATAACTTCTCGTCTGGTGTCGGATAACTTCTCGTCTGGTGTCGGATAACTTCTCGTCTGGTGTCGGATAACTTCTCGTCTGGTGTCGGATAACTTCACGCCTGATGGCTGATAACTTTACGCTGCTAAAGGAAACGCCTAGAGAGCAGAAGTTTCCGATTTTGGTGCATCAGAACTTGGTAAAACCCGTTTGATCCTTATTAATCTCAGGTATTGTAACTAAATTAAATGTAATAATATTATGGCCATTGATTAAAGTTAAACTACTTATGCATGGGGACCGTTTTGTGACGACGTAGAGGTCACATAACGTGCGGAATACTTCGCGATTGTAAAGAGCATTATTGTATGCTATACGAGTTTGTGAGATATTTTAACCTTGTACGGATCCACTCCATTTATGCAGGTATATCTGTGCTTGCAGAAAGTCAGCTGGCTGGGTGTAGCAGAGAGAATTACCAAATAATCACTAAAATATGTCATCGAAAGACCGCATTCCAATTTTCCCTTCTCGGGGGTAAGTCATTGTACATATGTCACTTCTAGTGATGATCGTTTTCTTTATTATCCTTTTTTCAGTTGTAATAATGTGAAACCAATTATTGTTGGTGAATGGAATAGCGCAGCGTAATGAAATCTTATACTATTTTGTTGTAAATAGTGCTCAGAGTTTGATGAAGTCTCGATTAAAAGGAGCTCAAACAGGCCATAGTTTACTAAAGAAAAAGGCGGATGCCCTGCAAATGAGATTTCGACTAATTCTTGGAAAAATAATTGAGGTTGACATCACTCTTGGTTGAATTGTCTATGTAATTCTTAAAGAACGGTATTGTGTATTGGACGACGAAGCGATATAGGAGAAAAGTGTTATGCGAAGTATGTATGTTTTCGAGATTTTAAAATCTCCAAATTGGCCAAATATTTCTTTTTAGCGGGGTAGACAGACAGAAGGCATGCCCCACGCTAAAATAAGGTGCCTTAGACAAGATCGATATTATATTCGATTTTTTAAGAAAGATTTGAAATATTATAGTCCTGCTAATTCAATATACTATGCCCTTCTTTATTGTATACTGTATCCAAAAGGCTATGGTCTTATAATTTAGTTCTAATTCTATTACGTTTGTTGTTCTAATGTGTAAAATTTCTTCCCTGGTTTTTTGTGGAACATTTAGACAAAAACATTAATGGGAGAAGTAATGAAGGAAGCTGCATTTTCTTTAGCCGAAGCGAAATTTGCTACAGGTGATTTCAACCAGCAAATAGTTCAAAACGTTTCTCGTGCTCAGATTAAGGTATTTCAAAAATTCAATTATTGATTGTCATAATAATATTATAAGTCCATAATCAATTATAGGTCAAATAGTTTACAGAGATTACGTCCGGTGATATGTTAGTGTAATTTTTCATGTATTATGCTTGATATACTCTTATCGAAACCAACACGAGTTATATTTTTAATATAAAATCATGCAACAAATCTTTTCGGCAGTTATTCTCGTAAAATTCTCGTGGTTAGTTACATTAATGCCATTTTGTTTGTGCCTTTCATTAAATAAGATTCTGTGACCTAATTTCTAAATTACTTGTAGGTGCGTACTAAGAAGGATAATGTTGCCGGAGTAAGTCTCCCAGTTTTTGAAGCGTACCAAGAAGGTGGAGATTCTTATGAACTGACTGGCTTAGCTCGAGGAGGACAGCAACTAAGCAAGTTAAAGAAGAATTACCAGAAAGCAATTAACTTGTTGGTGGATCTGGCTTCTTTACAGACATCGTTTGTTACATTAGATGAAGCTATTAAAATAACGAATCGTCGTGTTAATGCTATTGAGCATGGTAAGTTTTAGTATCTAAGAGCATTTTAAAGTTTAAAAGCTAACTCTGTCCCTGTACTAACTATTTTTTTCGATTTTCGTCAGTTTCTTCCATGCGTCTATATGTAAAATGGAATTACTGATATTTTTCTTGGTCTGCCTATAGTTATTATCCCAAGGATTGAGAGAACGCTGGCCTACATTATTTCTGAACTAGATGAGCTGGAAAGAGAAGAGTTTTATCGATTGAAAAAAATTCAAGACAAGAAGAAAATTGCCAGGGCCAAATCCGACAAATTAAGAGCGGAACAAAAAGCTCGAGGATTACTGGAAGAAGCGGATGCAGCCAACATTTTTGATGATCATCACGATGAAGATTTGTTGTTCTAAAATGAGTGAACTGGTTATGATGTAATTATCCTATGAAAATGTTATTTATAACCGTCAGTCATGTATAATATAAACCCTTACCAAGCCCTATTTAGAGATGCAATATGTACTCGTTAAAATCAGAAAGTCAGTGAGGAAGTCGAGCACAGTTATGTTGCAGTAGATTTAGTTAGTGCGTTAGAACGTAGGCTGCTGCATTTGTAGTTGAACTTTGGCTATTGTAATCGTTGCTAAAATTACAGACGGTTTCGTCAAGCCTTCAAATGTTAAAAGTTACATTATAATAAGAGAGTTAAACCACAAATCTATTAATTTTTGTGAAGCAAGTACATTCCTTTATTACTTTTGTTCTTTTGGTTAACTCTTGAAAGCGCAATAAACTCTTTATCTTAAATTATGTAGTGTTGAATAAGTCGTTTATCGAAAATGGATCACAACTAAATGCAAAGGCCAAACCGACTCGACAATTATGGCAATATATACCTAATTAAATATTTAGCATCTATATGAAGGTTGTTGCTGGCACCATGTATATTAAGTCCCATTCCCACTTTGTTGTAACCGTAATGTTTCAATGTCGAGTTATTATGAGCATCTGGTGCTACTTTACATATAAAAAATACTATCTACAGAGTTGATGTTTCAAGTTAAGAATTAAATGAAGAATGTCATGTACTACATAATATTATATCAGAAATATTAAATATTTAGGATTAGAAAAATAAAGTAGTAATCTCAATAATTTTCTGTAAAATCAGAACTACGTACTTGTCTGTTTATAATAACTTATTATCGTTATTATTATAAGTTTCCATAATAATGCATATATTATTGCATATATGAAAAATGCCATTATTATTTTACAATTACACAATTTTAAAAATATCAATGCCTGCATTTTTTGTCATTAATGTCAGAACCATCCTAATATTATAAGGGTCATTGTCCAATCGTATAGAAAGTAGTACCTATAAATTATTCATAACTCAGGACTGGAGTCAATTCAGTTGGCTTCTGTTAGCTCTGTCTGTGCTCAGAATAGTAACATTTTACTGACAATATATGAGCACAGAAATAGAAAATTTTCTCCATTTGTCTCTATCGATTTCAGAGGTACCTAACTAGAATATCCTCATTTGAATGTTGGTATTTTTGGAATAGATGCGATAAGACAATTTCGTGGTTGTTTCATGGAGTAACTTCTAAAGGTTGACCATTCAGTATATCCCTAAAAAATCAAAAAACATGCATTTACAGACTGGAATTTACAGCTGTCATCTCCGCATCCTACTGAGTTTTTAATCAGCAGCATTCATCGTTACCTTCTTGGACAAAATATAGAAAAGAACCTCCCTCCATTAAAGATTTTCATGGTTTCCTTTGGGTAATTATATTTAAAACGTCCTCGTAAATATTTCTGTATGTAAAACTGAACGGTTGGTCACAAATTAAATACCACTTTTTCTTTCCCCGCCCGAAATTGGGCAAATACTCTCTCCTACCTTCACCAGAACATGTTTAGTTTACTTTATTTATTCATTTATTTAATTACGTACACCTATGTTTTCGCAAACCAAAAGTAGCATTTGTTGGTAAATGGTGAATACTAATGATTCAAGATGTTGGTAGATAATTTAAGACAGCCTACACTGCACTGTGTATGTGCAGCCTGTAGGCTAAACATACACAATACACACTAAACACTATACGTCATCTCATTTCGCGAAATACCAATACGTAGCATAGCTCATAATATTATTCATTCTTTATTTATAACAGTTCAAAATCTGTACCATATAAAAAAAATTAACAAAAAAAAGATGCTTCGTTTACCATTCTTGGTTCTTGTGTCCAGCAGTGTTTGCACTTGAAGTACTTATATAATATGTAAAAATTTTCACTCACACAGAGCGTCATTGTCATTAGTCATTGTGCATTGCGTAGAAGTAAATCACTAATATGCGTAACAACTCAGTCAGATTTCTGCGAAAGCGAATTACTATAATCTGACTCTTATTTCAAGATGAGACAGTGTTAAAAAGAACTTCCAAAAATACAGATTTTAAATCCATGAAAATTATGACTTGTTAATAAAAATTGTTGACCCAGGGAAGACACAATCGCATCATTGCCATTTTTCTTATCATCCCCACCAGATCCGACTTTCGGATCTGACCAGTCCGGCCAGTCCATCCATGGCGTCCATGGTCCATTCCATAAATGAGAATTGAGAGATTGACAATAATTGAGACTGAAAGTTAAAGTGAGACAAAAATCTATAGGCAGGGCCTAGACAGAGTGCAGAGCAGAGCTAACTACTGAGTGGCCGTCTACTACTGTTTATACAGAATTGGTTGCTGTAGCTCGCCCCGGCGGTAAGAGGATGAACCGTTCAAGGCTGCAGCGGAGCCAGATTGCTTTTGAATCGATTCTATTTCGTCTTGTACAAGTGTTGACTCTGAGCGTTGAACTTTAGCTTGTTCATCTTTTTGAAAAGTTAAATAAAAATTGTCATCAAAATCAGCGTCTTCATCATATTAATTATCGCGTTTTACATGCTCATGACATTTTCTTTGCAGCTAGCCTTACGACTACCGTAAATTTTACCCGGGTGCAACAACCTTTGGTCAGTAATCCAAGTTTGTTTGGGTTGGTTGGGTAGTTGGTTAGCTTGACGGAAAAGAAAGTCTTGTATTTCTGGCACAATAGAGGTAGACCTATAAAATCCTATCCTTTCTCTCCTATATTGATCCAACTTCCAATATGAGCCATCACAAAGGTACGAGGAGCGCGGCTGCTCAATTTTTCCTGGAAGACGATCTTGAAGAGGACGAACTGGACAATAATTATTCTTCCGGTCTCAGTCACATCAATAGAGGTAGACAGAGTAATTCCTCTGTTAGGGATCACAGAGGTTCTGTATCGACGAATAGACTTTCTACGTATTCTTCATCAAGTGGAAATACCCCAGGGGGTACAGGACCTGGAGGAGGCTCAAGAGGATCTGGAAGACATGAATCTGTATTCGAACCCAATGACTATCAAGACGAAAATGAGGTGAACTCGATGAATCAGTAAATTTCTACAATAATGATGATTATTGGTCTAGTGTTTACAATAATTTTTGTTTGTTCATTGTCTTAGGTCCACGAACTCATCACGAAAGCCGCCGTAACTGATTGTGAAAAGACTAAGGTGGATTCCTTGAAAAAGGTCAAGGAGATTATTATTAAGCAATCGGCACTACTGGACAATTTTTTGGATGAAATGCTCAATTTTCTTACTGATAGCAATGCAGATATCCGAAACTACATTCTTGAATTCATTGAAGAAGCATGGTTATTAATTACTGGATTTAGTTCCTTTAAATTAAACACTTTTAAACAATTATAGCTGCTATAATGAAATTAATTATATTTTCTTCCAGTGCAACAGATCCAGAGACGATACCTAAAGTTCTGAACAATTTGACATTAATGCTTAAAGATAGAGTTGTCTCCGTTCAGAAAAAAGTCATACAAGTCACAGCCAAAGTTTACAAATACACATTAATGTGGTTATGTCGATCAAGATCAGTTACAGAGGATATGGAAAACGCATGGAGCACTGTTAATGACTTGAAGAAACTTATTTTGAAGCAGATTGACAGTGATAGTGATGGGTACATTTTACATCTTCAATAGCGAATCAAGATCCACACATAATGTATATATAGTATTACTTATCACGAAATTTTTGTTTTTTTAGAATCCGTACTCACACCGTCAAATTTATAGAAACTGTTATCCTTTTGCAAACTCCTTCTGAATCTGATAGTTTGAAACGCAAAAATGATTTTTGTCTCGATCATGTTCCTATCACGGTGAAAGTTGCAAGACCCCGAAAACTGGAAGAGGATGCTAGGTAAATAGAGGAACTAAAAAACTCAAATGAAAAAGCTATAATGGATAAAATATCGTCCAATAGAACTTATATAGTTCACTTGCATTTTAATTATAGCCGTTTAAGAATCTTAGACTGAATTGATTTAAAGCACAGTCTGGTCTGATTATCAGGCTTAGCATAATACGATATCAAAAGAAACGAATTTTGTGTTTCTTAGATGCAACATTACAGTCTTTTAGGTTACATTACTGCAGTTCACAGTTACAGTTCACTCACATCACAGTCAAACTATACGATATTATATTATAATGAACCCATATTGACATTGGATTGGATCTACTATCATTATTTATAGATATATATATATACAAACGCGTTGCGTAATAATAACTATATCATATAGCACAGGTGCGTATATATCGGTAGGGGCTATAAGAGACGATCGCATACAGGGTATTTACGACGGTAAGAGCAAAAGTGATAGTGGTATTTCTGTACCAATTTACTATAATAGTAAACCAGAAATTGAATAAAGTTTTTGTTATGCTATAAAAAAGCGTTTAGGGAAGAATCTATCCATGACATCATTGATGAATCTGCGAGTGTGGATGGATATAGCTAATACATGCATGCCGGACGTAGCTAGATCGATGTGAAGCATTTTGAATGAGTGTAATTAATAGGTTATTATTATTATTATTATTATTATGATTTATTCAACAGATCATGTTGGCGAGATACACACTTACAAACATTTATCAATAAGTTTATGAGAAACTAATTAATATAAAGTAAGTTGCAGGTACCGCCTACATCAAAACTTTTCAGCAAAAACAAGAAGTTGTAGTTGCCAGAAAAGGAAAGTATAAAGAGTATAATAAGTAAAAGGCATGAGTAAGACTAGAATAAGACTAGAGGTACTAGGTTTAACAGATTAGGTTGTCACAGTGTGTGACAAGGGCATTGTTTGTGTGCATGATTCTGTTGTGAAATGACCGTATAGAGTTATGTAGTGTTGTATCACAGGTTGGAAGAGAGAGAGGTCTAGAAATAAAATATAAATATAAAATGGGCTGTAAATAATACCAGTAGTCCATTCAATTTCAATACAAATCTGAAGAGACAATTTCTTTAAATTCGTGAAAGAATTTTGATGCCCTGTGACAACTTTCTTTTTCAATACTTTTAGAAACTTATTTGAAGAACTGCTCAAATTCCACGGTTCTCGTCATGCAACGAGTGTGAATCTCATGACCTGTATGGGCTCTATTGTGTTAATCTCCAAACTAAGACCGCATTTCATGGGAAAAGTGGTTACGGCTATGGAAAAATTGAATGGTATGTCTAGCTGTAGAAACTTTTAGCAGCTATTTTCTCAAACAAATGGTTAAGCAAATTCAATAATTAACAATTTTACAAAACAGCAATTTTGCCACCGACATTGGAAAGATCGCAAGTAACGTCAGTGAGAAAGCATATGAAAGTTCAGTTGATTGGACTGCTAAGACATTCTAAGGGGGTGGACTACTACGATAGTATTACAACTTTATTGACTGATTTGGGTGCAACGCATCAAGAAGTAAGTTGAATTTTTTCTTCCAAATTTTGACTAGCGTTTATTCCCCTTCGTTATCATTGTTTTGTATGTTCCAGTTGTACAAGGCTGTTCCAAATTTTGATGAGATTCGTGCTGAAAAGAGGAAGCGGCAAAGAGCAAATGCCGAGAAGGAAGAAAGTTCGAGCAGAAAAAGACCGAGACTGGTGGAGGAAGTAGTTGTACCGTTAGAAGACGAGGAGGAAGTAAGTCAATGAATTTGGAAAACGAGAATTTAAAGAATAGGTTATGAAATAATGTCCGAAAGGGGGAGTGTTAATTGTGTCACTCTCTCTATTCACGTTTTCTTTTAGACCTCACTAATCGCCAGTTTAGTAATAATAGCCAATAGTTTACTCATTATAATTTCTAATTTGCGATTTTGTTAGTAAATGTGTCTCCGCACTGTCCGTACTTCATATATATTTAAAATTATCATAAAACAAACAACATGAACTGTAATGAAGTGTAATGGCCGTAATTTTAATTATTGTATTGGTGCTGACTCTGCTGCTGCTCTAAACAAGTAAAATGCTTATTTATGATGGCTTTATAATTAAATTAAAGGAGGAAGACTATGATGACGATGAAGATAATGACAGGGTACCGGTTGAACCGTCGAAGTCAGAACCGTCTGCACTGAATGAAACTGAAAAGATGATATTTGATAGGCTGACTCCGGAAATGGCAACGGAAATTGTATTAGCATCAATGGTATTATGATTTGACATTCTATTCAAATTTGCATTTACAGTTTCTGTTCCTTATCATGTTCCATTGGAAAAAACGTGTAGTAGATTGATTGTTAATGAAGAAAGAAAATATGTAATAATGTTGAATCTGGTTATGGAAATTAGGAAAAGCTTCCAGACACTTTACCTGCGCATTTTATGGCTTCATATACACCAATAGCTATTGCTGGAACAGAAAATCAAATTCGTCACGTTTCCAGATTGCTTGCTGCCCAAATTACAGCTTATCAATTAGGACCAGCTGCAGCTCTATTGGTATTGTGGATACTCTGATTTTGATTCTCAGATTTAAATGTTTTCAAATAATTTTTAATTTAAATTTAAATGTTGACATGAAACAGGATGCGACTGAGAATGCGGAGAATACAGAACCAGTTCAGATTCCCACTGTACTATCAATGCCTTTAGGAGTAGCAGCTCCTGTTCCAGAACCAAAATTACTAATGCCGGTTGGCACAAAGAAAAAGATTTCCAAATCCCTTAAATTGAGTGAAATAACAAAACCACTGAGTTTTGAAGAGCGTCAAAAACATATGACATCTGCAGTTATGAGAATATTGCAATCAGGGGATAAACTTAATGATATTAAATGTAGGCTGGTGGCTTCCATCGCTATTGCATCTAGTATGCAGTTAAGATTTTGTAAGTGGCTGCTTTTGAAATTCTAATAGCTTGCAATTTAATTTATTTCTGATAAGGAAGATGAATGACTGATAAATGATGATGCAAAACAACAAAAACATGATTTTTGCTTCTTCTCCATATACATACATTTAGTATTAAAAATGATGCTCTAGTCAGTTTTCGTATTTCATCAACACTTATGGATTTAATGAACAACAATCGTTACGTAAATGGATGTTTATGTAATGATAATAATGATTGTCGATGCGGTAAATGTGGTTGGCTTGCGTTTCAGTTGCTGCAAGTACATTATCAAATATTTTGTTTGTAGATATTATGCAATATATAAAAGAAGACATCAAGACAAGATTGGATTTAGGACTTTCCTGGATATTTTCTGAATATTGTTTGTGTCAAGAATTTATGACAAAAGCAGTTCCTGTTCGGGAACAATCTTCGAATGACAGGTACACTGACCACACTTTGTGCGTTGAATTTAGGAATGGCTATTTTAATGGTATTCACATTCCATTGTTAACTATCGGGAGAAATGGTTAAATCATATGAAGTTTTGCCTTCAAACTCTGTGTAAATGACTGCTTATCTGTATTATCTGTTTTAAGATACGAATGGACTTTTTTTAACTTGATGAAATCAATTTTGGAAACCGCCAACGAATCGGAAAAATCAGCGTAAGTTCAAAACACTCGTATATATTGTACTTCTTTTTAATCTTTGAATTGGTGATGGAAACGTATATACGTATTTATCATTGTAGAAATTTAGAATTGAACTTTACAGTAGATTACTGATTAGAAGAGACAAACCAATAAACAAACATGACAAATTATCTTATAAATTACGAACAACTTGTTTTATGGTCTATTTTCTTTTTCTAGCTTGGCTTGGCGTTTGTACACAGAGCCCCCCTCTATCCCGGATAAGGGCTTAGAATTATTGAAGACTTTGTGTGGCCAACCTATACATGCTGCAAAGGGAATGCAACTTTTATTGGAATTAGCGATGAAAAGACCGAAAAAACTCCACTACCTCAGTGCACTCTTAGAATTTTGTTCTCACTCTGTCGAAGATGTAAGTTTTTATTCTATAAACTTATTTTTGAACATTTAATGTATGCACTCCCAGTAACTTTTGTTGCACTCTATTAAATGTAGATAACTTAAAGTGATTTTTTTTAAAACTTTTTTCTTAACAGATACGAATAAATGGTGTGAATTGTGTGCTCAAACTATTTGAAAGTGTTGAAAATATGAGAGCTAAAATTGAAGACTATGCTGTAGGAACCTACCTTAACTCTTTACGATACCCTAATCCCCCAGAACTTTTATTTTCCGAGGAACTGGGAAGAAGAGAATATCAAAGTGATTGGACAGATGATCTTGTCAAGTCATGTTTGCATCTATATCTACAATTACTGACAGTTAAAAACGCGTTGATCCATGAGTAAGTATATATACATGAGAGCCTTTTTTTCTTGTGGTTATGCGTTGTATTTCGAAAGTTCAAAAGCACTTCTGCAAAATTTGATTCTTGTTGAAATTAGTATTGGAAATGTAAGAGTATTTGTAACCTTTAATTCCCAGGCTGACCAAAGTTTACGTGGAAACTTCAGCAGACGTGAAAAGAAGTATTCTGCGTTATATTGAGTCTCCAGTAAGAAGAATGGGGATGGACTCGCCTGATTTGATGAAACTTTTGGATACTTTTCCCAAAGGAGCTGAAACTTTGATCACGCGAATCATTCACATCCTAACTGATAAAAGTACGTGAAGCAATTACAAAGTGTGACATTCTGCCGACAAAGTTGCATGTATTTATCTTAGAATAGGGTTTCCTCTAAATGGAAGGAAGTGAAGGAAATGAAATGTATCAAGGAGTAATTATTTAATTTGTGTTTTGTTTACTTCCAGCTTTGCCAAGTGCTGATTTAGTTAGCCGAGTGAGAAATCTGTACGCTAAACGGGTTTCTGACGTAAGATTCCTCATCCCAGTATTGAATGGGTTAGCCAAGGTGGAAATCGTTGCAGCTCTTCCCAAACTCATAAAATTAAACCCAAATGTGGTTAAAGAGGTTAGTTTATATGTAGGTTTTATAGACATGATGCAGTTTGTAAAGTTGTGAATATGTTTTTGCTAATACCATCCTCCTCTTTTTTAAGGTATTCAACAGGTTATTAGGAATTCATGCCGATGCTGAAACTCAGCATGCAAGCCCTATCACTCCAGTAGACCTGATGATCGCATTGCACAATATTGAGCCATCTAAATGTGATGTAAAAACGGTTATAAAAGGTTCGACTGAGAATTTAATTTTAATTGCACTTTTATTATCTTGTAGTTTCTGAATTCGTTTTGAACGAAGGTATTTATGTTTTTTTACAGCCACTTCTTTATGCTTTAATGAAGCAGACGTTTATACTGCGGAGGTTTTGGCCATAGTCATTAATCAGCTCTTAGAGCAAACCCCATTGCCAACCTTGCTCATGAGGACTGTCATTCAGACGTTGGCTCTGCATTCGAAATTGTCCGGATTTATTTTAAATACTCTTAGACGTCTTGTCAATAAGCAGGTACTAAATCTACAATTTTATTTTATTTCAGGGTGTCATAATAGCATCAAAAATTATTTGATTGAATATTTGTTGGGAGTGAACTAATGACTTTTCTTTTTTATGTAGGTGTGGACTCAGCCAAAAGTATGGGAAGGCTTCATTAAATGCTGCCAACGTACACTTCCGAAAAGTATCCCAGTTCTGCTGTCACTTCCTCCGCCACAGCTGAAACAAGCTTTAGACGAAGCTCCGGACCTACGTGAGCCACTCGTGGAGCATCTTTTGTCATTTTCACAGCAACAGGTTAGTCAGTTAATGTCAAATAATGTCTAATAAATTTTATATGGGATAAAATATCTGTTTTTATGAACAGCGATCGTGTATGCCTCCTTCGGTGTTGAGCATTGTGTTGGGAGACATGAAAGAAGAAATTGCGGTGAAAAATGAATCTTACTATGATGATTATCAAAACGAAGTGACAAGAATTGGCGAACGAAACTCTGGTGCTATTGTCCACACTGTTAAAGATGAACCGGTTAGATTTTGTTACTGTTACTTATCTTATATTTAGTATGTACCATTTGTGAATCCTAAGAATCATTGCTAATAAATTGTATGTAAATTATATTAGAGGTCACCTGGCGGAGACGAACTTTCAATTGAAATCAAAGATGAGCCGATGGAATACGTCGATGAATAGATGAATAGATGAAGATCGTGAAAATTTTTGTTTAATGAAGTCGCATTAGTGTGAAATAACGGCAAACTATATTCGAACAAAATCATTTTCTTTCCTTGTGTTGCGTTGTGAGCTTCCAGCTTTGGAAGATGTGCATATTGCATAATATATAGCTGAAGAGTAGTCGTAAGATTTTGAATTTATATATTACTAGCTGAATTTATCTGTATGATTATTTATTAGTTAATTTTATTGCATATTCATAATACTTTAAAAGATTCTGCAACTTAATATATTATAGCACCTAGAAATATTTAATTATAAAAAGAAGCAATTTGTATTCATAAAAATTCTGTTTAAATGATAATAGTTTCCTAATAAAAATACTTATTTGTAGAAATAGAAAATATTTTGAAGTCATAAATTACTCGCTAGTAGCTTTTGCCTCGTACTCAAGTATGATTATGGCATTAAACTAATCAAGATGTAAATTATGGGATTTTTAAATATAAATTGCCAAAATGTAATAAAAATTTCCATACAGATACTTTTAAACTCTGTCTTATTATTTTCATCATCACTCTCACATTTTTCATCCTTGTTCTAATATCACAATTATCTTGGATGAGTTTGCTCCAAAAATAGATGATACAATAACTCATAATGTCATAATATTCTTTTCTTACATCGAATATATATTAGCATAAGATAGATATTATTGGTTTCATTCAATACAGACAGTAAATAAGGACATCGTAATGTACTAGTTCCGAAAATGAAGAACTCTTGTCTTAAATACTTCTTTGACAATACTGCACTACGTTTTAATTGACATGGGGTAAAAGTAAATAAATCCCTTTGCTAATACACAATTAATTTTGTTATGTTAAGTATTTGTCTTATATTTATGACTGCCGTAATTGCAATTGTCTATTACTTATTTATTATATGTTTTATGAACAGCACAGTTATAGCTGATATCCATTTAATTTGTAGGATCGTTGGTAATTATTTTATAACAATATCATAGCACACACAGCACACTAATTTTAAACTACACACTAATTAATAATGTAATAACGGAAAAGCATTAGTCCTTGTCATTTAATTCGCTGGCTCATATTTTTCATATCAGGTTGCTGGCTTTAATAATCCATTTTTATAACAAGGCATAACACATTAGAAACAAAATTTAGAAAATAAGGTTGTGGGACTTTGGTTTAAAAGCTTTAAGGATGTAGGAATTAGTAAATTCTCGTCGGCTTTCATACGGAATTAAACTGAACAACTTTGTTTCACCAACTAATAAACATTCTAATAATGGCTAATGGATGTTATCTAGCTTTTGAAAGAATAATTTCAACAATACCGATCGATAATGACAATGTTTGTTACTTTTGTTAGATTTGCAGACAATTCTATTGTATACTTTCTCATTTACGGCTAAATTCAGTCATTAATGCTAGAAAAGGGACAATTAAGTTCCTAATTAGTAAATTACATGGCATAGGTTATATTAACAATGTCGATTGTTTGTATTGTGCATATTTTGATTAAATATTTGACTAAAGCCGACTTTGAATTTAAAATGGCAAAAGAAAACTAAAGAGCAATTTCTATTAAGTAGCTAGCTACGGATGATACGCATTGTGATGTCTTTTAATTTTCCTTATTTGATCACTAAAGGTAAAACCAAGTGATAAGACTAACTATTTAGCTAACAAGGTAATTAACTGTGGTTTACCATCAATATTTGCATTACGTTTGATTGGCAAGTAGATAGAACTATCGTATAGAAAAGGCCAATACACATAATTAGAACTAATCTTATTTTACCCCATTCTCTGTAAAAGATATTGTAGAAAAGAATCTACCTACAAAGTAAATTAGTCAAGTAAAATTGTCAGTGCTTTATCGATTAAGATGATAGAGTCTTTATAATATATCTTATTCCTGTCACTGTCACTCATACTATCTTAATGTAATAATAATAGATTGCCTTCTGTGTGATGTACATATTTGTATGTAAATAATAATATATTATTTGATCTATTAGCTAAGAGTACTAATTCTATAGATAAGACTACCAAACATAAATGAAGTCAAGTTTATAGATCCAAATGATATTACTTTACATTTTATTTAGTTGCATTTTTATATAGTAAATGTACAAATGAATGCTATTCTATAGTGAATACCTAATTACAAAGTATACTTAACATATACAGTAGTAGTTAGGTAATTTTATTACTTGTGTTATTTGATATTAAATAGTTCTGTTCTGTAATCTGTTACTGTGTCAGTAGTAGTACAATACAATGTCGAATAGCTACTAATAATACATCTGGATGATTACCACTATTAAAATGATCTTTCTTTGACAATACACATCTCTGCTCTATAACTATAATATGTACAGAAGGTATAGTGTGTACGTTGGTATTTCTTAATATATATGTAGTATATGAGTAGAAAAATCCGACTTGGGTTGATTAGATTGTGAATGGTGTAGGCACTATTATTGAAACTGATTCGAGGCTTTTCTTTTGCTTGATTTTGCGAGCGAGCGATGCGTTGATAGATTTGTTTATAGCTATAATATGTACTTTACATAGTAAATATCCAGATATAAACAGGAAAGTATGACGTAAGTAGAGCTCTATTCACAATTACTCTTCATTGCAGGTATAATGTGTCGCAGGTAGTACATAGAATAATATATAATATGTCCTCGAGGATACTTTCTCACAAACTGTTTCTATTCTAATAATAATAACTATAATAATAATGGCACTTAGGCTAACTTTCGTTCCGTCTCTGAGGCACGACTCGAGGATATAACTGAAAATTTAGAAAATAAAACAAATTAGCATTTACATTCGACACACTTTTACAGTTCACTTAATCAATTCACAATTACATTACGGCAATAACATTTTAACTTTCAAATTAAAAATATTAGTAATTTTATCAAGAAATGTTAAATCCTCTAGGGTTATACTGGACAACGCTTAAAGCGCAATTGCACAAAGAGATACTGTTGATGGGTAATTTGAACATTAGTCATTCACTGAGAGAAAGCCTTTCAAATAATACTTTCCCTAAAGCCTCAAGTATTAAAATCAGACTTAATTAGAATTAGTTAGCTCTTGCTTCTATCCATAAGTTCTACGTCCAAATCCTTATAAAGAGGAAACGTGTTACAGTCACAGTAACACAGTAACTCTTCTTACAGTAATCTCTAATAACATAGAGGAGGAGAAAGTCGGTGAAAGTAAAATCTTGGAGCAGCCTTGTCTGAAACTAAGTACTTTGACAGTTTCCATCAATTGACATTAAAGGCTTATGTACTTACGCAGACTAAAAGCCTAACAGGTGCTTTGTCAATTTATTTTGCAATTGAAAATACAATAAGACGCAAGTGAAAAATCCCTATATAGCTAGTCGCCTAATAAAATATCACCATGTAAAAGATTGCACTCATATTGATTGAGAAACTGGAGCCTGAAAATATCAACTTACACCAAGAAGATTTCTGGGTACGTATCCTTGTTGGTCTCCGAGTGTAGCCCACCACCACTCTCTTTCAAACTCATCGCCTTTTCGAAGAATTACGAGTCTATCCCCTTCACGGAAGCTCAGCTCATCGGGATTCTGAGCATCGTAGTCGAAGACAGCAAACACTGCACCTCCATTCATGATACCCAGCTTTTCTTGGATACCTATTTTTAATTAAGCATAATTTCATTTAACACAATTCAGTAAACATTACACAAATACCATACATAACATTTGTCTATCAAATCAAAATAATGCCATAATATATGCACAAATCATTGGCATTAATTAACATGAAATGTTTAATTTCCATTTCCATTCTCAATCACCCCATATATTATTTCTATAATATTATAAAAATTATGTTCTATATTTCAGACACTGCGCATAAATATTATACTTTTAGAATCGTTTTACCGATGCTAAATAACAGAAAAAATTCTCAATAAGAATTAAGTGGATCTATCCAAAAAGAAAAACTAAAAATTTAATGCTGGTACTTACTGTAAAGAAATTCCGAACAAGGTCCAAAGCCATCTTCATCTTCTTCGCATTTCTCAGCCGCTGTTTCATGATCGCTAAGAGTTGTCGCAAAGATACAGGCCCCACGCTCCACAAGAAATTTTACCATTCCAACATTGTTGCACGAAGCTGCACAGTGCAGAGGTGTCCTGAAAGCAATCGACAGAGAATCCAAGTCAAGTTAATGCTTTGAGTATTCAAGTATTTCATTTGAATTCCATTACACTACAACAAACATATTGTGAAAAGTGTCCCGCTCGACACGGCATAGCTATCGATAAGAGTACATCGAATTTAATACTTTGGTTGGAGATGTAATCGAAGAAATAGACAAAAGTGCTGGCAGAACAAGAGTGAGTAGTCGAGCAGCACGTGCACTGTCTGCGATCTACTGCCAAGATATTGTCAAAGGAGTTGCACACAAGGATTTATACAGATGTCTTTTATGCGAAATCTTTAGTTGCCTTAGTCGAGGAAATTAGAATTCTGTTTCCTATTTTTATTCAACATACCATCCATCGCTGTCTTGGGCATTGACATCACATCCGAACTCGACCAGGAACCTGACCACGTCAGCATGACCAGCACATATTGCATTATGAAGAGCTGTGATTCCTTCATCGTTGGCTGCTGAGGCATTCCCTACTTCTCCTGCTGTTTTCACAACCAACTCCAGCTCTCCTTCCAAAGAGGCATCCAAAAGCAAAGCCAATGGATCGAAACTCACTCGTCGACCTAGAGGTGCATGTTCCTGTGAAACAAATAAATAAATAAAAACTATACATTTTTTTCTTACAAATAATAATATTACAAAAGACCATACTACCCTGTAGCATAATTCCTCAAGACTTACATAAACATAGGTAAAAGAACTTTTGGCACAGTTATCGTTGAAATATTGAAGATTATTCTCATACGTCTTAAGAGTGTACACATGGAAGTCATTCGGGTTAATCCTATTCCACTTTTCTAGTCTATTGTGCTAGGATATTAGTTATATTCTAGCACGTTTCTTGCCATTTTTATAGATAAGTGCGATGAAAATTACATTAAACTTGGTATAGTGATAGGGGAAGGACAGTATCAAGTGAAGAAAGACTGCTGCTAATTAAGACAAATAACGTCTCATATCCTCACTTTCCCTCCTATTTAATTTTTCATGCCGCACTGTTACACTATGTCCATAACCTTAATTGGGGAGGAATTTTAATTTAGTTAATGCAGTTAATTTAATTTTCTATCCATTAAACAAAGTAATGTAATGATGGCTAACGACCAAAAGATAATTGTAGACTACTTAGTAGTTAACACAATTGCCTCTAGCACATCCCAAATTCCCAACTTAATTGAACTTTAAATGAAGTTAGTAATTTGAACACAGCACTTACAGTATTATTACTCACTAATACTCGGTTAATACCAGTAGGTATACCAATTAGTTTTAGTCTTAATGACAGAATATAGATTCTAGGCCTTTCTGGAGATTTCTTATTATCGAATTCTTCATCGCTACTTATACTTGACTGGAAGTCTAACTTTAATAAGAGTTGGTTTAATTAAAGTTGAAATTGAAGTCTCTTCGGTATTCAAGAAACAACATTGATCAAACCGAACTTCAAAATTCTTGCAGTGAAAATGAATCGGAATTTTCAGAATTTGTTATAAGTCAGGAATCAAGGTACCATAGGAGGAGTACACAGCCAAATAGCGATGCAGAATTCGCTTAAAATTATAATGATGAAGATAGATTAGTAATTAATACCCTTCTCTATAGTATCTCTTAATCTAATTATTATTCGTTGAATTTAGTGGCACGGCTAATATTTTGTATTTAGAAATGTCCGACATACCCTATTATTGGATTTCAAGTTGCCTTTTTTAATCCGTCTGACAATAAGGTGACCGGGAGCGTTTGCAGAAGGGCTGCCACTGTTTGTAGTGCTATCTGAGGTATTTTCGTCTCGATCAGGACTATGATCATTGCTAAGTACACCGGCACCGTCTTCACGAACAGCTTCTAAGGATAAAAATAGGCGGATAAAATCAGCATCATATAGGGGGAAGCAAAAAGAAACAAGAGCGCATAATTTTGAGCAAACAAAAAACTGTGAAGGATAACTGCAGGTACAAAACAAACAGAATCAAACCGATTTGTGCGAGAATCAAACAATGATGATAGTAAAAATTATAACTCATGATGACAGAAATCATGATTGAATTGTGAGAAGTCAAAGCAGTAGGTTTGTGACAAACGTATGTATGTACAAGACAAGACAAAGACACATATGGAATAAAAGCTGAAATACATTAATGCATACAACTATTCATCCATGAAACGGAAACGTTATGAAAAAGGCAAGAGTGTGTGCACATATTATTTATAACTAAATAAGTATGTACCAATAGACTCAAGCTGATTATTTGTGGTTGTCTCTCCCGAAGGAGTGTCTGATCCAACATTGACATGAATGCTCATTACACTAGCGCAATTTTCATTGTTTTTGTTCATCTCACTCTGTTCTTCTAGGCTAAGACTGTGTCGGACGTGTTGTTGAAGCATCAGAAGCTCTGTTGCAGCGGGTCCGCTAATCTCGTTCAGGTTGTTACTAATTACATTATTGTTAACTCTTGTTGCATTTAAATTCTGAGCCGAGAGGGAGGAGGAGGTCGTAGATGAAATTGAAGAACTTGTAGATCCGATTGCAGGAGACGCAGGGCCACCACTCATACTATTCATATTGTTGTTACTGGAGTTAACCAAATTATTGAGGAAGAAGGTATCTTTGTTATTGTTGAGCGGAGTATAACCCGAATTTGAAAGGTTGGGGTGAACAGGGAATAGATCGGGAAGTGTGTACTCTTCTGGTAGCAGTTGATTTTGATTCGACGGCTTTTGTAACACTAACAATGGAGAAGCATCCACTGTGTCACTAGGAGGTGAGGATGCATGCTGGTTTTGAGTCTGGGATAAGTTCGTATTCTGTTGGTTTTGATTAATGGATGCAGATTGATGTTCTGGAACTAAATCTGAAGGCGGAGGATCACTTTCAGGAAATAAAAACGCCGGAGGCATTTCTATTCTTCGATTTATTGACATTCGGACCTAGAGAAATCGGGATACCAGCATTAGCATATTTTTTTCATAACTAATTGGAAACTGCATAAATTCTTAAAATTATCATTAATTTTTCGAATATTTTATTTTCTACCGAGACACCTTACTACTCTATTCATTGGACTACACCCCATCGACCTCCATAAGTTTGTTATAATGCCAAAATTAATAAAAAATAATAAATATACTTACAGTTGTGTTTACAGAATCCTTATCAGAATTTGCAGCAGTCGAAGAATTACTGTTAGAGCTAATTGAAGAAGATGAAACTAAAGATGACATATTTCCACCTGGTGGCCCTTTCTTAATAAATAAAGGCTTGGGCTTGATGGGTAATTCAGATCTGTCAGGCATTATTCCATTACCACTTCCAATGGATTCAGCCCCAGCTTCACTTGTAGAAGGCAATCTGAAATCATTGTAAACCAACTTCCATAATTCTGTTTATTAACCTCAATTGGTGAAACGTATTCGATACAAGGACGCTACGTAAACAGTAAGCATTTGTTATAATAATGTAATAGTCATTTCCCACTAGCAAGTGGTACAAGTGACTCTGTGGTCAAACTGCACGCAATTCCTAACCCAACCCCATAGAGATTTCCAAAGAAAACCTTTTAAGTTATTTATTCCGGGTAGTAGCATATTGTAAATTAAAGTTTTAATTGACAATGTTTGGTACCTCTGGTTTGTAAAGGGGAAGGCATCATGTGCTGCTTGCCGCGGCGGTGGAGTTGGTTTGGCCGGTTTCGGAGGTAAAGCAGGTTTTGCTGGTCGTCCAGGAGCTCCTGACATAGCTGTCATCGTCATTCCAGTCATCGTATTATTGCTCGAACTGAATCCGTCACTCACACTGCTCCCACTTGCAGAAGCGTTGCTGGCCGTTGATGATGTTTCTTTTGTATTGCTGACCTATTAACAACGTCAAAACAAAACACATGGTCAAAATTAATCCAAAATTATACCGAATTTTAAAGTAAGTCACGAACAATAGTGCATAGTGTACTCTATCCCAAAAGCGGAAAAGTACCAGAGAGGTACGTTTCTGATCAGGACTTTTAGGTGAAAGGTAAGGACACAGACAGAAATACTACGAGTTGGAAAATCAAAAGCCAAAGATGGTGGTTATCTTACACAGAATTCAGATAGCTCTGAACAACACAACGATGACGTGCGGTTTTCCGATGGAAAACAGTTGTGATAAACTTTCTTTTGAAATCACTAGCATTTCGTGTTCTGCAATTCATTCTTCCCAAACTACAACTACTGCTCTAGTCAGTGAAGCGTTGTAAGACTCAAGGCCTAATCTTTGTGCATGTGCATTTCCGAGAATAATGCAATGTGCATTGTACATGAAAGTCATGATACTCTACTACATAAAATGCCGTAGGTCAAAATAGTGTTTGACATTTGTGGACACTGGACTGGATGAGAGACGATGATATAATGCGGGTGGGCCAGGAAGTTGATATAACGAGCAGAACAGAGTAAATAGTGGCTTCGCTTCGGTCAGATTTGCGAGAGTGAAATGAGGAGATTAAAGCTTTTCCTTTGCCTCCTGTCCAATTGAAGCTGTCACCAAAGCTTCCCACTAGTTCCCACTATAAAATGTTCAACTGAGTAAATAGTAGCAGGACTTTTCTTCCACACAGAGACCTTTCCCCAAAGAACAGCTAAGCAAACAATCTCAGGCCATTTATTGTTTCCGCCAGCTCATCAATCTTTCATACCGCTACTAGTTCGACTTTAATGCTTTCGTTTGCTTAACTTTACTTTCTCTTCACTGCTCCTGCTTACACAACACAGATTACTAGCACGAACCTAGACTTTCTTAAAATACCATTCCTTTTACAAAACCTAGCAAAATCATTACGTCCAAATCACACTTGGAACTTCGCTAAGCAAACCGAACCACTGGCATCCATAAAATTCGAGCGAACCCAGCCAGGATTTTCTAAAATTAAAACAATCCCGAAGTGTGTCGAAAAATTGAAAAATTTTGACCGAACCACATTGATTTGCCTCGGTTCGTGAATCACAAACTGGGGACAAACTGTTTACTACTGTTTCGAACTAAATTGAGGGACATCCCCTTGTCTTTTTTAATGCTCTGCTAGTTCGCGAACCACAAAGTTGCAAGTGTGGTCCAAATAAAGTTCAGAATATAATTCCTCCAAGAAAATAACTGTATGCAGAAACATTGAATCGCGATGAGCAGTCATGTTAATTGCATTGATCTATTCATAATTTCTATGAAGAGAAAAGTGAGATATAATGAGATAGACAAAAGAATACATAAATCTTTCAAAGCAGACCATGCTAGGAACAATGCAATAAGATCTACGTTTGCAGAATAGTAAATGAGTAGTATTTAGTATGACGTGGAATAGGTAAGGGATTTCCATTTATGTGCATTTTCCATATTTATAGTTTGAAAAACCAGTTTAATTGTTGACAGTAGCGCAACATTGATGTGGATTGTTGTGGATGAAAACTAACAGTACTATTGTACAACTTTGTACTGTACTGTACTAACCAAGACATGAAACGAATGAGAAGATTTGCACAGAGAAGGATTATCGAATAGATAGTTAAGAGAGTGTGTGGAGTTGAGACTGAAGATACAGAGAAGAGAGATGAGATAGTTAGAGTGAGGAGTCTGGCAGGGCAGGAGAGAACTGCAAGATAAACAGAAGAGCAGTGTGAGTGATGGACAAGTAGACAGAAAACATACCTGACTATTAGGTAGCCCATTGATGCCCAAATTAGGGATGGCCGAGCCCGATGAACTAGAACCAGTTGAGCTAGGAGCTCCTGTAGGTAAGAAATTACTGGGTCGAACAAGAGGAAAAGGATTTTCACTAGAACTACTAGCACCAATCGGAATGGCCTTCCCTCTGGACACATTATTATTTGCTTGAGTGCTGTGAACGGTCTGGAGTCCGTTGGGAATCGTCGCTGTGGCAGTTGTCGTTGAGGCTGCGATGGGACTGGACGTCGGTTGCGACACTCCTTGCAGCTGAGACTGCTGTTGTTGCTGCTGACTCAGGGCATTGTTGGCACTCTTGGCATTCTGATGGTTCTGACTGATCAGTTGGTGTAACTGGATGTTGTTCGAGAAGTTCACAGACTTGGCTTGATTTGGCGGTTGCTGCTGCTGGTTGTTGTGCGGCTGAGATTGATTGTGGTGATGGAGTGGAGACTGGAGATGATCCAGCTGGATGATCTGCATTTGCTGCATGCTCTTCTCAAAGTTCTCCTGCTCATGTTTGCTGGCAAACGGAGCAAACAACTTTGCATTGTAAGGCAACGTTTGATACTTTGGATCGTTCTTCGTCGGCAATGACACGAAATCATCCACGTTGTCCTACGGAATCATCATCAAACTCTGTTACTCCCTTTTTAACTTTACTTCAGCTCTTTACCAACGGACTAGCTGCATACTTACACTTACACAAAGTGTACTTACATAAGAATAACTACAAATTCTTCGTTCTACCATAAAATTAACAACTTGTTAATCCTCCGTCCTTTTCATAACTTTCTCTGTTCCAAGCTTATCGCTTGAATGTTCGCAAGACCATAATTTTACTTTCAGAGTATGTTAAATATTAAGTAGATACCTACATTATTAAGTAGCGGTAGCTACTTTATAGGAATGCCTAGTCTGTCTGTCTGTCTGTCTGTCTGTCTGTCTGTCTGCC
>JAAAYG020018189.1:0-19781 GCA_009936455.2 Tomocerus minor
ACCATTTTCATTTTTTGATGTTCATTACAATGGACTAAAATGCAAGAAGTGCGTTGAATACTGTACCGTTTGTACCAATACACCATAATATGTGCATATTATATGCTTTCATTTTCTATGTTCTTTACTAAGCATTTCCTACAACATTTGACACATCACCGCACTCGCAATAATAATAAATATTATCATCATAGGTAACTCCCATTGTCATCCACAAAAAGCCAGTTTCCCACTACTAACATCCTTGTGTGATTGAATATTATTACTCACATCCTAAATCCAGACAAAGATTAATCCTTAAACAGTATAGTTGTGGCTATAATATAATAGGCGTAAAGTTTTTGAGATCAATGATCATTGCCCACAGCAGCTACCCCCAAATATTTGTGGTTAAAAACATGAAAAATGTCAGTCCATCAGTCCATGATGTGGGTCGAGGGCACTATTCACAAGCCCAATAATGTATTGTTCGTATGCGTGAACAGGAACTGTTTTGTAAGCCTGAATGTTGTGTTTTTAGGAATCTGAAATATTTTGGGAGAGAAATGCTTGTATAAATAAGGACAGCCATCAGATCCTGAAACACACATTTCTATTGGAATAAACACAAGGAAGACCTGGTCATCTGCGAAGAGCTATTTATTTACTCAAGATTTTACTAACCGATTGCCTGAAATTTAATTCACAGTTTTTTTTTCATAATTAAAGATTAAAACCTTGCACATATTTTTAAGATTCCATTCGAGGATGTCTCTTCTGTAATTTGTTTTCCTATTTATAGTTTTATCGCTTAATCTGCCTGAAGTCATTAAAGCATCCAAAGACATGCTTTTGTCGTACATTATCAATACAACGAATGTATATATTTGTAGGTATCTTGTTTTCTAATGAAACGATCTCTTAGTGAATAGTTTGTTCTATATGCTGTTTTTGTAAATGATGTTGTAAATACTTTCAGTTTTATTCTGCTGGCTAGTTGCATTTCATTGGTGGCTGTAGGGGCGTTCGAGGACGAAGACGAATATGAAGATTATCTCTTCATTGGAAAAGTGGTAGCATATGATGATAAATTGAGATCTGGCTCAATTTCTCCTCTGCCGGAATACAAAACGTTTTTCAACTATCGTGACGTCCCTTTCCAAAGGGAAATTAACTTAATTCCCATTGAATACGAAATCCTATTACGACGTGTCACATTCTTAGCAGAAAAAGTTAGCGATAAAAAGGGAGGAATCTACAAAGCTGTCAACGTTCAATTGTACAACGAGGAATAATAAAAGACTCCAAATTGCTCTCTAAATTGCTGTGCTATCATTGTCATTAACATGTTCCAGTTTAGATTATTGTTTCAGTTAAATAAAAGTTTCTTCTGTGCATAATTCTTGTATCCATGTTGTACTTATTTAAAGAATCATTATTAGAGTGGTAATTGCTGCTGATTATCAAAATCTAAAATTGCGGGTACTGTTTGTAGCAACAAACGTTCATTAAAGACAGCAATTACTTTAATCGTTCAATAATGACCACATTTTCTTTCTGTATTATAAACAGGAACTTCCCGTTTATTTTGCAGATCCCTTTCCTTTTTAGTAGAACGAGGAATGATTTTTAATAAATTGTTATCGTAATGGCTGAAAACATTCCATTTGCGTTGATCATTTTGTATATGGATAAATACTCAATGCTAATGCAGCATAAAAAGTCGGCTTAATTACACTTAATGCATAAACAAGTAAAAGTGTCTGATTAATGGGGCGTGGTATAGCTATGCACTTGTAGGTGATAAATATTTTTCATCAAGCCCTTTCTGTGTAGACTACGAGTACCGACTACAAGAACATAGAATTAAGCACTAAGTCAGTAGGTACCGTCTTTTCAACTTTCAACGACTTTGGTAGGTCATCTGTATTACAAGGTCACATTATTAGTGTCTGACTGTCCTGACGAATCATGTTCGCCTATCTGATTTTATTACGTATGAATTTCTTGATCCGATTAATTATGGTACACTATACATTAACTGCCCTTTTTTAATTTGTTAGATTTGTGTATTATATTTAATTAACAGGTAAGCAGTTCGACATAGTAAAATTAAAAGAATTTGGTTAATGAATTTTGTTCTTTTCTACATTTATACTTTTTCATGGATTTTGAAAAGATTCATAATATATTACTAGCTTTGGCGAATTGTTGTTCATATTATTACGCTTACTAAATCTACTTGAATATTATTGAAAGAGTAAGTAAAAATCTGCATCCTTTCCATTTATAACTTGTATTACTGCAGAACCACATCTGTACTTGTTGCAAAGAGAATTCAGTGAATCACTAAGCCAGTATCACGGGGGCTCCACAATAAATCTGAACCTGAAAACCTTGAATTTGACTTTCAACATATATAGTATAAAAAATCCTGTCATGAAATTAGATTTAGAACTAAAAGATCCCGTAGCTCTCTATGCACACACTTGTATGAAGAGGCTAATCAAGGTAATGAATATGTTAGCACATATTATACATTCACTGGTATTAAATAAATCCATTGTAAGGAGTTAATATCGTAACAAAATGAACTGATTTAAAAGAATCATGCTAGCATTTACATCATAAGTAGACTGGCTGGATATTGTTAGTAAGAGTTAAGAATTCGACATTTCAATGTCGTATTTTGCAATTACTCGTAAGGTGTCAGACAAAATACGCACACGAAATTCTACTTTTGCAGACGATCGTTCATTGCCCACCTACCTGGCTGTGGCAAATAATAAAATTAACCGGATAAAATAAAAAATGGGATTCAATGCCAATAAACAGGTTATGCAGCTGTAAGTAGTTCACTTGTAAAATTACTTTCAATTAAGTCTCTTCCACAAAATCTGCTATCTTCACAAACTGGTAAAAGTGAATCACGAAGATATAAAATAGAACCAGGATTATTTCAGTTTGGCTAATACAAAAGGTATTTAAAATGTGAACATGGATATATCCTCAACGCGGAAATCCTTTCAATCAGAAAAATGTACGTCAAATTGTTTAAAGGATTCAGAAGTATCTTAAAAATTTTACGATACACTAGGTAAGTAGGTATATAAGGCACAATTGAAAATTAAACCGACGGTAACATCAAAAAATGACGATATTATTATGTCAGTTTTGCAATTGGCGAGCGCCTCATTGCGTTACTAATGATGTCTAGCACTTTGTCTTGTGCACAATTAATTTTGCAAGAGAACAGAGGCTGTAGCTGTGTAGTAGAGTGTTCTCGTGTGCACCTGCAATAATACATTATTATAATAATAAGTATGCATTGAGCATTTCTTTGAGTATGAAATTATATGCACGTACTAATTTAAAATAAATTAGTTGCAAAAGGAATTTGAAAGCATGAAATGGACATTTAAAAATTCAATTAATAGAATAATACAAGCTGCATAGTTTAATAGCTCAATTGTATTACTACACAGAGTTACATAGGAGGAGTCGACGATATAGGAGGTGAATTGTAAATACATAATTGTTATTATATCGTGCATATGTAATATAGAGTAAAGATAGCAATGTCTATAAATTATAAATCTGACTTCCTTAGCTGACGGTCCATTAGATTGATTTTTACAGAAAAGCAGCTTGATTGCATTCTAATGACAATAAAATGAATTCAATTGCTCCATTCATCACACGGATGAATGAAATGGAAGGGAAAAATAAATGATAAATGAGTTATATTTACGTTTTGTTGGATTAAATTCACTCCAGTTTCAGAGTACCTAGATGTAGAAAGCCAAATAGCTACCTACCTCCCTATTATATTCCTCCTACAAATATCATAAACATAATACGTACACATTTATTTACTAATAGTACATTTCTGTACTAGATTACATTAGCCAGCAGGTGCAATAAATAATGAGATTGTTACTAAATTAAGAGTTGAAGAGATATGTATCAAGAAATCGTTTGTCTCAACTCATAAAAATCCAAGTCTCCAAAAAATGCCTTTAGAATAAAATAATCTAACTCACACACATCACCATCCATGTACAGATAACAGAAACGCAGACAGACACATAAAAGATAGTTTCTAGCTACCGAGCAACAAAATGTAAAAATAACTTCTATTAACCGCTCAACAATACAGAATAGAAGAGAATGGTAGGATTTGAGTATGCAACATGCAACTACTTGAATTCATTCATAAGAGCTGCAGTGAGAACTCTGAGAGTGCATGTAGCAACATTATTATTGTTCTATACGAGATATAATATAAAATGTGAGGAGACTACCTACACAAACCCATGTAACTATTCAGATAATAATGAGTTGAACTTTAATCAAGATTCTTATTCACAAACTTGTATCATGCTCACAATTACAAAGACTAAAAGAGGACATAAGAAATTGAATGTAAACAGAGTCTACTTCCACATGTACCTACGTAATCATTACATTATTGCTTTATATATTTACCAGGTCACTTGATGTGCTATACACATAATCTACGATGCTACATACATAGCTATTAAATATGCACTCCTCAAAAAAAAGATTGTATTTACACAAGACTGACGGCTACCTATGGAAATTGAATGAGCTTTTAGAAGCTGATGCCAAAAGGCAGAATTAATATTCAAGTAAAATCAGACAGAGTGAGATAAGGATAAGGCAAGTCTTAGGCGGAAGGAAAGTTTCTCCTCGCGTCTTAACAAAATTCTTAAGCCGAGTGATGCGATCGTTTGTTTAGATAGATAGCTAATGGCTCTCTTTCGTGAGTGTGTGCATTCTTACGTAGTGTAAGTCAGCAATCATGTAATAATAACATTATCTCCAAAGTCATAGTCAGAAGAGAGCAATATATATGTATATGTGTCTATAGCAAAAAGAAATATGTCAAAAAGCAAGAGCCTTGTACACAATAATTATATTGTACCAAAGTCTCATCGTTTCAGTTACGACGATTCTCTTTTTCAGTTCAGATTGAAAAGGAAGAGCCCAGATGAGAATTTATATACCTACATACAGAAGTAACACATTTTTATTTGCAATATGTGACTACATTATGTGTATTTACAATTAGGTACCTTATAGCTACCTCCTTGGAATTACAATGCTCTACTGCTATACATACATCAATATTCAGATCCTGCAACACAAAGTCATACAATAATCTCAATGCTGTTCATTACACAACAAGACCAGCTGAGTCGGCAATGAATGAGTTCATCTAAAGTAATAGCATTTGGTGCAACACACAATAATAATCATAATAATAAGCCAGGGCAGCATTTGCAATTTACAGTGTTACAACTATTCCCAATAAGTAAGAGATGCACAGACAGTTCTAATATCTTTGTTCCGTATTCGAACTCTTTTGCAAATGAAATGTAAAACTATTGCGGCTCCACGTTGGGTAGCACAAAATACTTTGTAGCCAGATGAGACACACCAAAAAGCAAAACAGCAAGAGTCCGTGTGTCCATAAGCATATGCAAAAGAGAGATATGCCTTAATGTGTGTGCTACACAAATGCGCTTATCGCAAATCAGATCCCACAGGTACTTATACCTATAGGAAATAATTCCTTGACAGCATACACGTCTGTGATACATTTATGCAGCTATCTTGCTTACGGACAGAGTTATAGTGGTCGCCACGCAGTTATTTAATCTGTGGTAATAAAGTGAAGACATGAGCACGACAGAGTGACTGGTTTGTTTTGGCTGATTGTTGAAAATTGCCTAGTGTTCCTTAGGCGAGATATTCATTAGGTACGTAACAAAACCAAAAACAATCCTAATTGTTCCTTTATAGATCTTGTTTTGTCTTTGCATCCTTTTCAAAAGCCTCTTTTCAATTATGTCGATGTACTTATTCACAGATCTATTGAAAAGACACCAAAGCTAACAACTTCCTTGCAAGATTCTCTGACCCTAAATTATTTGCCGAAAATGTTACTTAGCTATTCTAATTATGAAATGAATGACCCCATCTTACATTGAATCTTTTCTATGAATCCACTCACTCTCTCAAAACGACATTTATCCGCTAAAAATAATTTTCTGATCAAAATAAAAAAATATACTGTCTACTAAATACAAAGTATAAAACATTATGTCACGAATTAAATGATTCATGATATGATAGTGTAGCGTAACCTGAATGTTAATCATATGCAGATTCATGTTAATAGTATGTGGGATCTTGGTGATAGATGAACAGAACTTCTCGTATTACTCAACATAGTCTAACTTCACTCTATGAGGTGTAACTAATGAATGAAAACACAGATCTGCATTCTACGAGCATATAAAAGGCATCTGTATAATAATAATTATATGTAGACTATGCAATTCATTGAGGTAATGGAAATATGGGGAATATCAAGGGAGGTACTTAATAATGTAACTACCTACCTGTTGAAACTAATTGTAAGTATATTTTATGTACAGTAGGCAGGTAGTGTGTTCTATTTGAGATTTGCAGTTGCAAGTTGCACTTGTACATTTAAAGGAGCTCTAAAGCTGCGGATATTTACTTGACTCATTCATTAATTATGTAGTTAGGCAATACTGTCAGTCAAAGCCATTAAGCATATGTATTGCATGGCTTGTCTGTGATTTTCATTAAGAAGGTAGTAGTTAGTTAGTGATCGCTCGTGTGTAGAATTACTAGAACTCTTCGCTCTGCTCTTGCCTATCTACTTATCTTTAATTTAATAAATCCATAACCTACAATGAAGGTAGAGTGACTCGAAAATTGTCTTTCGTTAGAGCTCCATTGTTTACAATATCAAAGATGCTATTGTTACATAATTATGAACAAAACCCGATAGATTGAATTTAGTGCATAACATTGGAGCAAGTACAAAGATATTGGTAAAGGGATAGAAATTATTAGTGTCTGACGAGAGAAAACAAAAGGGCTAGCTAGCAATTGACGATGACTGTGATTTGCTGTCTTCTTAATAAAATAAATGGCAATGACTGAGGGAATGAGTTGGCTATCGAAGATAAGAGAATCGAATCATGATGAATATACGAAGGAATGTTGAAATGCAACAGAAAGGGTGTTGGTGGTTTCCATTTCGCATTTCGACGTGGACATTTCATCACAAGACAAGCTGACTTGAACTAGTTTTCATTCAGATTAGATCATGTAAATCTCCGGTGATTCAATAACGCTTACTAATACATTTTATCATCCCTTGATTCGATTTGCTGCCTTATTGTCAGTGCTAAACTTCATTCTCCTCTCATTTACTTCTTTTCTTTACCTATTGTTTCACTTCACACCTACTCTTACCTACAGTTGTCCCTGTCCTGTATACTCCATTTTTATTGTGTACCATAGACACAGAGTCAACATAAGGAGATCACAAAAAAAGTAAAGGTAAATTAGTTTTATTTTTTTTATAGATTCGTCCGGTTTGATTTAACTGTATAGAATTAGATTTAATTGTAATTGTATGCATATTTTTATGTTCAAGTTGGGAGTGCATGTTATTTGTAACAGAGCACAATTGAGGGAATTGAAATGAGGTTCCTAGCCAATGCTCACATTAAAATGATAGGACATTCTATCTACAGACATACAAAGTGCATTAAAAATGTCGATGTCATTTTAAGAATGTTATGAGAAGTAGACACTGTTTCTCATGCTCACTTTTTATTATTGAATAAATAAACATGATGTCGTGTCGCAGCCATAACGAAAAGGTGGAAGTGAGACACTTGCACTCACTCACACACTCAGAAGAATACTCACTCCCTTTCAGAAACAAAAGGACTTGACCAAATGCAAAACGTCATATAACTAAATATACAAATGGAAAAAATGTACTTATGTTTCAATCTAAACTGTTAAAAGTTGCACTTGTGCTGTCCTTATTATTTAATATTCATAATATGTGTGTAGGATGTGTAATGGTGGTGTTTCTACCTTCTACCTTCATTTCAGCACTGTAAAATATAATCTGTGTGAATAATGTAGTAAACATAGGCCACATTATAGTTAGACACACACACATATCACATTTTGTAAGCAGATATTATATGACTTAGATTCGCATTGACAAAATTCGCAAGAAAACGAAAGCAAAGGGGGAGAATGGGATTGAAATTGAAGGTACATTTCGTTTTCCTTTTGGCCTTATGTCTAGAGCATGGCAAATGGCGTGGCATATCTTGTCATGATAAAAAACGCCTCAGCAGGTAGAAATTGATCACTCTATATATTCTATTATCCCATCATGGATTAAATAGGTACAGTCAAGTCATTTTCCATTTCAGTTCTTCCCTTTGCTCTCAAATGCTAATATGCGGATCTTGGATGCTCATTTGAACACACACACACACATACAAGGTGTGTGTGTTGTTCTGTGAGAAGGGATTCTATTGTGGAACAACAAAGGGAAATAGATGCAAGATAGTGATAGAATGTTACGTATGTTCTTGAAGAAACTTGGCGGAGGGTATGATTAGATACACTGTGTGTCTTTTCCTAAGGAGCTATGCACAGTCTTGAGAGATAGCATAATACTAGTAGCCATTCAGCCCTTGGCTTGACAACTGTGACGGGAATTTACTCATTGTAGGTCAATCAAGAAAATCTTGCCTGCGTCTTATTACACTTTTTGCACGCAACTTGCAGCGCACATTCGCAACTCATCACTACACAGTACAACTCTGACCATCACCACAGTCGCTTGCTTCCCTCAACGTTCTTCTCTCGTGAGAAGCTTTTAAGGCTAATGCTAATCCATTTTAAAACTGCTAATTGATATTGGTTGTTGCGAATTGCGAGCTCTGTTCTCTGTCTGATGCGAGGGAATCAAACACACTTGATTAGATAATCTCATTCTTACATCATTTACCAACAACACGTTTTCCTCCAATTACTACACCAAACAAATACTCACTACACTTCATTTCATTTCATTTTTTAATGTATCGTCTGTAGTTAGCGCTAGCACAACATTGTAAAACAAATCAAGTCCATCGAATAAGTGTCCAAGTGCACGTTTTCGTCTCTTTAGATTAGTCACTACTGCTAAATACTCTTGTTCTTCTAGTGTTCTTCGTGAGAAGGTGCTAACTCAGTGATAAAGTGAGTGACAAAGATAAGAAATGACGTCTATAAGAGGAAAAGTGAGTTTAACACCTTAATATTACATTTTATATCTTTTGAATTCATAATTATCAATTCCATAATAAATCTATTGTCGCGTCACCTGTACTGTACTTGTACTCGATTCTTATACAAAATCATTTACCCATGTTTGTATTTAACTATGATCCATAAAATCTATTCAGAATTCAAAGTGGCATTAAACGGGGTAACTCCCAGTCGGTTCGGTGGCGTTGTTTTAGAATACAGTGCATATTGCATGTAACCATGTTGTAAGTACATTTGTATCAAGTTACCCTCCAACGCAAACGTGATACAAAAATTCCATTAAGGTGCTACTCTGTATCTTGTATACAATAACTAACTAATAGCGTGTTGCAAAATTCTATAATCAAAGCCTTACTAAAATTAATTTGTCAACAGGTTATTTTATAATTTGCATATAATATTATGGAGTCTGTACACCCAGTTTACATAATTAGTTCAGGTAATTTATGTTTAGTAAAGCCTCATAGTCTCACAATGGGCTATCATGGGCAATGAAATTGTTTATGGTCATTCATTGAGCTCATTTTGTGATAATTCATTGGCAAGTTCTTCCCATAACCACGATGTTCATGTGAATATGATGTGATTAATTATTTCCATCAGTTTTTAGCAGTACCTTATTAATTTTGTAGCTAAAAGTGGCATTTTATTCCTTTACAGATCGCTGTGCTATTTTTACTGCTTCTCTACTGGGAAAACGGAAGTGCGCAGAGTTTTTCGTATTACTACAGACCGGGACCTGGATCAGAAGGTTCCTTCAATCTTGGAAGTCCGCAGCAGCAAAGTTTTACAGGGTTTTCTCCGCAACCTCCTTTTAGCGGTGGTACTCCTCCTCCAGGAGCTCAATTTTACCAGTACACTCTCCCGGGAGGAAATGATGTGCCTACACAGCCACCAAGAGTCCTCCATCAACCGATTCAATATTATCAACCGCAACAGCAACAGCAACAACAACAACAGCAGCAACAGCCAATTCATCAGCAGTTTGTTCAACCACAACCTCAACAATTCATCCCACAACCTCAAGCACAGCAACAACCACTTCAGTATGTTCAACCTCAGAGAGTTGAAGTTGGCAGCCAACAACATCAATCACCACAGACACAACCGTCGCAAGCTCCCCGAGTCATTCAGCAAATAGGTACATTTTTAAATCTATATGATCTCGACATCCCCATTAGAATTTTCGTAATAAACAATAAGCGTATCATATTGAAAATTATTATTATAATTTATTCCTTTCAGATAATGGTGTGTCTCAAGTTCCTTATGAAATCAGACAATTCTATGTGGGTCAACAACCAACATATGCCCCAGTTATCCAGAATAACATTGGAAACGCGAATCGAGCTGAAGCTATTAATAATCCTAAAGGGACTGTGGATGTCAAAGAAAGTTCTGAAAAGATAACTCTCGAGTCACAAAGTAACAATGATACAGTAACCCAGCCTAGGATAAGATTTCCTGCGCAAACTGTAACATTATCGGTAACACATACAAAAGTAAGGGAAGTAGAAACAAGTGAGGAATCCTCTGAGGAAGAAGAGCCAACTCCAGCAGCTCCAGTGAGGACTTTGCCCAGAGTCACGAGTACTGCGGCCGCTGTGACGACTCGATCAACCACAGCCCCCACAACAATTCGGACCACAACCCCCGAGGAAATTAAAGTCACAACAGAACAAACTCGCGCTACAGTAAATGAGGATCAATTCGTCAAGCCTAGTCCTAGTTCAGAAACACCTGATACTCGAAGTCCCTTTTTACAAAGTGTTTTTCCCAATGGCAACGTCGGCAATGAAGAGGGATCCCCATTCTTACCAAATCAATTTTCGCCTCAGACTCAACAATTTCTGCCAAGTCGCTTTACTACCAGAGATCCACAATCCCAATTCTTACCAAATCAGTTCCCGCCTTCAGGATTTGCTCCACATCAGTTTGGACCCCAAAATCAATACCAAGGTTTTCCTCATCAATTTCCAAACCAACACCATCAATTTACATCACCTGAGCAGTACTTTCAAAATCAATTCCCCTCAGCCGATCCTCCTCGCCCAGTTCATGTCAATGGCGGTAATCGACAAGAAGAGTCCTTCACATTCAGACCCTTCCCATCCGAAATCCCCGAGATTGAGAACAATAGTGGCGAAATCGAAGATGAACCACAACCATTTGTGAGTTCCACGATCCCCTCAGATCCTTCTCCATCTCCTGTTCCAGTAACAACAACTACAACTAGCACAGCGAGGACTTCGTCTGGAAGAAATGGAAAATCATACTACAAATTTGCAACTCCAGCAGGATTGTATGATACAGGCACCGCTGTTCCACTCCAACAATATTCCATAACTGGAAGTGGCGACCAGCCAGAAGAACCACAAAGCCCACCCGCCGTTCGCAAAGGCAGGAAACGTATTCGGGTCAACCGCAACAGATTCAGGCAAAGACCTGCCATTGAACAACCACAACAAATTCAACCAGTTATTCCACAGGTTGAATACCAACCCATCGTTTCCCAAGCTCCTGTTTTTATCAACAGTGTCACTCCTTCCCCTGAAGAGGATGTCACAACCTACCGCTCAAAATTCAGGTATGTTCCAAGAACAGGCTCTGCCACCACTAGAAGACCCGAGCCAGTTGATGACACCAATCATAATGAACAGAATTCCAATACTAATACTGACGAGTCAGCCCAAGACGCTATAAACAGAAGACTCCAGACACTCCAGAGACAAATTAGATTCAAAACTAGCAACAAAAACCAAGACAGGAAAAGCGGGTAGTCAGCCATCCACTCAATTTAGGGGGCTATATTATTATCAGTTCAAATGGTGTATTGTGTGAATGATATTATTGCACTCTTGTTTTACTGTCTTTGTGGAATGCATTTTGGATGTTTTATCTATTTTCACTTGTGTGTGCTGTCCGTTTCGTATTATGTACTTGTAGAAATAGAATATAATTTTTACTCTTCTTGGTGTTATTTGTACAATTTGTAATGGTGAATTATAGCAAATGCCAAATCAAGCGACAATTGTCATTAGAAATAAACTTTAATACTATTAAACGACTAAATCCCGCCTACTATGCTATCTCTTCACTCTACTTAGGTAAATCATTAGATCCTTACAAAAAAAGACAAAAATACAACTGAAATTCACAATACCATAACAGGAATCATTTTTATTGCAATTATTGTGCTGTATTGGTGTTAAACAGGAAAAATGGAACAATAATGATATGCAAATACTGCTTATTATAAAAGTTGATTCGCAAATTTGGAAACATCTTGTTCTCCGTTAAACACTTTTTCTCCTAAAGGATTTTCTAAGAGTACAGTCACTTTACTTCCATTTTGCTCGACATTCTTAAAGCTGCAATGCAAATATACAAACATTTTTTAGATTACAGTATTACAGCCAATTTAGAATATAGCGTAAAATAATACAAGTAAAGCAAAGGGATGTTGTCCATTTGTTATTTACCTGACAAACGGACTTCCATTTACTTCGACACTTTTAGGCGACAAGTCGTCAGTTTTACACACATACACAGTTTTCCCATGCAAATGCAAACAGTCGCCCTCCGTTAAGTTCTTTCCGCTTTCATTACACAGTCGAAATGGTGAATTGAATAGACCAAACAACGATTGGGCCTAAAAGTTAGAAATTAAAATCATTATCTTATAATTGTATTTAGAAAAGCCATTGGAAACTTCAATAGATGAAAATATCTTACATTATCTTTAAGTTCTGCTAATTTTATCTTTCTCTTCCCAACTGGATTTTCAAGTAGAACAGTTCCCTTGAATCCTGACGCTCTGCTTTTCAGAGTTTCATTCACAACTAGATTTACATACCTAAAAATATCAAGTAGTTAGTACTTGAATGGAGATAGGGAAAAATAATAGGTAGGTGATAATTATAGTTTTCAAAGCGTCCTTACTGACAAAATGGGGTGCTAGCCAATCTCTTAGCAATTTCGTCTTCTGTCTCTTCCTTGAATATAGCAACCACCAATTTGCTATCTTTCACCTTAAATAAGAGTCAAATTAAAATTAACGACTGTTAAATTTCAGTACAAAGTTAAATAATACTGTAAATAGGAGACTTTCCCATTTACCTAATTAAAAAAGAAATTGGTGCATGTTATTACCTGAAAGTCTTCTTTTATTAGAAATTGCGATCCTTTTGGCGAGTCTTTCAAAAGCTTGACTGTGGAGCGAACTGCGTTTTCAATATAATCAGAGAAATCAACAGTAATCTTATCCAAGGTCTTATCGGCTTGCAGATAAATTGTAACTTTGTCTGTGGGAACCAAGTGTGCTTTCTTTTTAAGTTTCTGAATACGATTGATAACTTCCCTTGCGACCCCTTCGTCCTAGAATACACGAAGAAAGGCATGATCAGGCCGAGGGTAAATAGATCACAGTTAGACATAAAATTACACAATTAAACCCAATTTACAACATACCAACATTTGCTGATCTGCTTTAGTATTGAGAATAATTAGCACAGGACCATCACAAGCAGCTTCTAATTCATTAGAGCCTTTTCCTCCCACGTCATACGTGATATACATTTCGTCTTTGCTGATAAAATGTCCACAAACTTCGACTCCTCCTTTCTCAAGACAGGCTTCTATCTCCGCATCGTTCAATGACTGCAAATATTTAATTAATATTTTGTAACTAGTTTAATAATTAGGAAATTCAATTTTAATTTTATTAATATCTAAAATGTTTCAATAATTTTTGAATTGGAAAGCAGATAAGTTATTTAATCAGTCACAGTAATAAATTAGTATACCTTGATGGCATTAGCGATGTTTTTAAAGTCAGCTTTAAATTTGGCCCCGAGGAGTTGATGATTTGGTTGAGCTTTCAAATGCACGTCAAAAGCTGCTTTGTTGGAGCTGAGAGTCAATTTCTTCACGTTTAATTCCTCGAGGATATAATTTTCTAAACCGCTTATATCTTTCAAGAAGTCATCATTCGCATGTACAACAATGACTTCCGGCAACGGGAACTGAAAACCATTGATAATGATTTTAAGTTTTTGAAATGTCAAAATACAAAGCAATGCTCCAGTAATTTTGCAATAAATTGTACAATATTATTATTCAAGTCATCATACCTTAGTCGGTATTGTTCTACGGTCTCTTGCCACTCTCCCCAATTCAATTACTTTCTGCATTCCTTCCACAGCCTTTTCAATCCTTTGATCGATCACCCACTCCCTATAGAAAAATGAAAATTATACTCTATTTCCACGATTCCAAGTTGCTACTCATCTTTCTAATAAGCAAAAAAAGGAACAATTAGATGAATTCTTACTGCGCTGTGGGGAGCATTAAATAGTGGATACTTTCATCATGTACGTTGTCCTCTGACTTTTTAATCACTCTTCTTAAGTTTTGATAAATAGTTTCAGTGATAAATGGAGTGAACGGAGCCATAAGTCGTGTTAGCGTAAATAAGACGAGAAAGAAAACGTCCAAAGCTCTATAACAATCTTCAGCATCACCTTCCCCCTAAAAAAAGAAAATTTTGCTTCGAATCCCAAACTTCAGAAACCCCTAGTAATAATTACCTAACCTAGAAAATTATTCCACGTACCCGCAATCGCCGTCGATTAAGCCGCACATACCAATTCGTTAATTGATCGATAAAGCGAACTAAGTACGGCACAACTGTATAGAGCCTGTATCCGGACATTTCTTGCCTAAACCACACAATTAGTGTCTGTACGGATGAAACGATCCACCTATCCATCACATTCCATTTCGCTAAATCTATTCCTTTGGTCTGCTCTAATGTATCCGAAAATTTGAGATCGACATTTTCCTCTTTTGAAACTCGGATCACATTTTGGACGAAAAATCTGTATGCATTGTACCTGCAATATGAATTTTTATACATTAATAATCAATTTTAAAAGCAAGACATAGGTACATAAATATTACGTTAGCTGCGAGGCTGTCATTGTAGCAATGAGTAAAAATAGTTAAAGTAGAATCAAATTGAACTATTAGGATTTACTCGAAGCATTTCTATTGTCCATTAGCGAAGCTGTATGACTATGAGTCAAAGCCAACAGAATTAGAATGGACACTTTGTAAAAAATTAAACGAAAATTGTCCAAAACTTACCAAGGTAAAAATACATCTTTAAGCAAATCCCTGACACCCTCCTCTTTAAATTTCAAGTTTTCTGCTCTAACCACTGGGGAATTAATTAAATATAGCCTCAACGCATCAGCTCCGTATTTATTTACAACTTCCATCGGATCAGGATAATTCTTCTTTCGTTTCGACATCTTTTGTCCATCTGAAGCAAGAACCATGCCGTTTACCACCAAGTTTTTAAAGGGGGCTTTGCCGAAGAGTTGAGTAGAGATAACCAACAGAGTGTAAAACCATCCTCGAGTTTGGTCAACACCTTCAGCAATGAAATCAGCTGGGAAACTTTCCTCGAATTCCTCTACAATTTTTTAAACATATATTACAATCTTTCCTTATTTAATTCGCTACAAAATTAAAATTAAGAACTAAGAAATCTTTACTTCTATTTTCAAAGGGAAAGTGATTCTGAGCATAAGGCATGGAGCCGGATTCAAACCAACAGTCAAAAACTTCAGGAACACGCCTCAGAGGAGGGTTTCCGGGAATAGCCGATGGAATTTCAATTGGGTCCACACTATGGAACAACAAATATTAGTTGACTAAATAATTATTAGTACAAGCACGACTAGAACAGACTTCTTTTGACAAATCCAAAACATTTTAAGTATAGTATAATGTCCAAAAAAGTAATGCTTGGCTAATGAAAAAATTGATCATCGTTATATAAGCTATATTATAATAATTAAATAAACTTCGCACTGATTACAATTCTCTGTGTAAATCTTCCGGAGCGGGCTTTCCTGTTAGCTCTTCAAGTCTAGCACGACTTCCTACACACACAATTTCTTCGAAATCTTCAGATGCCCAAATTGGAATTGGTGTTCCCCAATAACGACTTCTGCTAACAGCCCAATCTCTTGCATCCTTCAACCAGTTTCCAAATCTTTTTTCTTTAACGAAATCTGGAACCCTATATTCCATAATTAAGTACCATTAAAATTTGCATACCCAGAAGTAGTATTTTTTAATTTTGGATATAGCAGCATCATAATATACCAATAAGTAGATTGATTATTTTCAATCAAATTTTTTCTGTAATCTTCCACTCTTATGAACCATGATGGTACAGCACGGTAAATCAAAGGAGTATCTGATCTCCAACAAAAGGGGTAACTATGCTTAACAGTTCCATTATGTACTAATCTCCCCTTCTGCTTCAGTAGAGCAATGATGTTTTTATCCGCATCCTGCAAAACAAAATTTTTTTCGTAATTTTTCAAGCAATTAATTTAATCACAACTGTTGTCAAAAGTTATGTGCAATTAAAGGATGGCTCTAAACGCTATATAACTTCTGACATTTATTTAGTCCATTAGCGAAGCTGAATGGCTATGACACAGCCATCAGAATTAGAATGGACACAATGATACACCATAACACTATTATATGTTTACAATTTATAACTGCTTACTTTTACGTATTGACCTAGAAAGTCTCTAACAGGTTCCATAAATTGTCCTTTAGCATCTATTGGACAAATTGGTTTTTGGTCTTCTGAAATTATCCCATTTTCCTTGCACACCCTTTATATAAACCAAAAAGCCAAAATTAATTCTATTGTGAAACTATCCAATATAGTGACGTAATTCAATCAAAGCCCAGTAGCTAATATTTGAAAACCTAGTAATCATGAGATATTAGTTAAAGTGACAATATTTAATAAAATCGTATTGTAAAATAATAATATAACTTAGGCATGGCGATATCAGTTATTTAAATCTGAAGGATTAAACTAAACTCCATACATGCATCATGCCTGACCTTCAACACATACGTATTTATACGTATAATATAGCTCATGATATCCCAAATAAAGATGTGTACCTAAAAGTTACATTACCTGTGATCGTCAGCACCAAAATATGGAGCTTGATGGACGACACCCGTACCAGAGTCTTGAGTTACGTAAGTGTCAATGAGGACCCGGAAAGCGCCTTTAGCCTTGTGCTAAAAATCAATAGAAATAGTCATTAAAACTATCACCAACAGTAAAATAGTTTTTACGTGTGGATTTATTACCTCTAGAAAATAGTCGAACAGAGGTTCGTACTCTTCACCCTTAAGCTTCATGCCAGGGAATTTATCCAAGACGGTATAATCTTCGGGCTTCTTGTACAATGATTCAATTCTTGCTTCCATCAAAATGTATTTCTTCTTAGTGTCATTGTCTAAAAATTTAACGAAATTCTTAGTTATAAAACAAGACAAATTTGCTGTTGAACTCTCGAAATATTTAAAAGAAATGCAGCGAGAAACCTTGAAGTAAGACGTATTCGAATTCTGGGTGAGCGCAGAGAGCCATGTTGCTGGGGAGTGTCCAAGGAGTAGTTGTCCACGCAAGGATGGACACATCAGGTTTCGAAATCATAGGAAAAGCGACAACCACTACACAAAAATTTACATTGCTATGATTTAAAAAGACTACAAATAACTGATTAAAAATGACTAAAAGGTATTATATGTAGGAACCTAAAAGTCCATCTACATCCACTTAGAATTATGTTACCTGCAGGGTCCACAACATCTTTATAATTCTGTTGCACTTCAAAGTTTGACAGGGGTGTATTGCATGCGGTCGAGTAGGGCATTACTAGATGTCCACGATAAACCAAGCCTTTATCAAACAGCTGTTTGAACACCCACCAAATAGTTTCCATAAATGTAGGGTACATAGTTTTGTAGTCATTTTTGAAATCTACAATACAATGAATTATAAGTTATAATTATTATAATTTTTCATATTCCTTCAACTGATATTGTTTTAATAGTTCAGATTAGTTACCAATCCATCGTCCTAGACGTCCTATAATGGTCTCCCACTCATTTGAGTATCGCATGACAATTTTTCTGCACTCGTCATTATATGCTTTAATGCCCATTTTTGCAACATCTTCAGGGCCCGTGATTCCCAATGTTTTATCAATCTATAAAATCACCGATGGTCAAAGTTTATTAAACCGTTACAGAGCAAAATACGTATTCGTGCATATTCAAAACTTGAAACCATTAATTTACCTCATATTCCACAGGAAGTCCATGACAATCCCATCCGAAACGTCGCTCTACGTGAAATCCATTCTGATGAGCATATCGAGTTACAATGTCTTTGATGGTACCCGCCAAAATATGACCATAATGTGGAAGCCCCGTGGCGAAAGGTGGTCCATCGTAAAATGAATATCGAGGTTTTCCTTGTGACTGCTTTAAACAAGATTGAAATGCGTCAATACGTTTCCAAAATTCATTTATACTCTCCTCCTCCTTTGGAAAATTGATGGACTCAGGAACGTGTTGAAGACTTTCCTATAAAAAGAGATTTGACCAATATTTAATTTTGATTTTATATAAGTGACAAATATCTTTTAAAAATAATATTGCACACCTGCGACATTTTAATATAGTTTCTGGTACAGGAGTACAGGGTTTCACTGCCTCTTTGCCCAGACAGCTCCAATGATGATGATTACTTCAAAATCTGCAACTATAACAGTTTCTGATTAATTCAATGACATACTATAACAAAAATATTCATTTTCATTATTTAACCATTGAATATGAATGTTTATGGCCGACCAGTACGACAAACTCAACGGATTTAAACTCACGGAACACGAAATTGGATGAGAATTAAGGATTACTTTAATCTTATCGCTTTTACAATTTAATGTTACGCTAATTTAGGAGCTGGAAAAGCTAATTGTGTCTTACCAAACTGTTTCCCGAAAGTCATAAAGATTGTATTCCCCAAAGGAAAATATCTGGTTCTGGCTGCTGTAATATTTGTAACAGATTGCATACGAGATTCTGTTTTTTCCTTTCTACATATCTTCAGCAACAGCACGACAAGTCCGGCATTGTGACTCTGAAAGGCAGTGAAGTCACTCACAATTTCGCGGCATGATTTGTCCCACGAAACGAGCAATATTCAGTACCACTACAAATAAAACTACTCTCTGCTATTACTGTCCAGTATTAGCACTTAGCACTTCTCGGTCTCCCTTCAATAACTATGAAATAGTTTTCTCTATCTATGCGAACACCTTATGAATTCACAGGGTTCAGGTATTGTCAATTGTCACCAAAACTTTCACCGAAAGTCGAAGTTAGGAAAGTAAAAATGAATTCAGGAAGATCCAGGGGTAAAAGTCGGTTAGTGGAACCATAATAAAAAAAAATCGTAAGTTTTTCGGAGTTCAGTTCAAAAAAATGCCAAAAATATTATTGCATATTTTTGAGTTTCAGGTAACAATGACTGCTGATGCTCTTCCACCGCAATGCAATGTCACTATTTTAGATTCGTAGGAAAGCGTGTGGTATAGGATATTTTAACTGTGTCAACTGTATGTTATTTTTATTGTGGAGTTTAGCGCCCTTGGGAACTTCCCCCAAGGCCTAGCCTCCCCCCATTTTTGCCGTAGCTAGGACTTAGG